>BLSH010225147.1:596536-627958 GCA_018402905.1 Glandirana rugosa
CATGGACAGTGGACGGGTAGTCTCATGGGCTCATAGACAGTGGTCTGGTAGTCGCATGGTCTCATGGACAGGTAGACTCATAGTCTCATGGACAGTGGTCGGGTTGTCTCATGGGTTCATGGACAGTGGTCGGGTAGACTCATGGGCTCATTGACAGTGGTTGGGTAGACTCATGGACTCATGGACAGTGGTAGAGTAGACTCATGGACAGTGGTAGGGTAGTTTCATGGGCACATCGATAGTGGTCATCACAACTCGCTTGGGCCTGACATTGCAAGCCCAGGCATGGCTTGAAAGCCCACAGGCACCGTGCCTGACCCGAACGATTTTTGAAATGTCCGGGTCCGGGTCCGTGCCACGGACACCCGAAAGTTCGGTACGGACCCGAACGTTACAGTCCGGGTTCGCTCAACACTACTGGTGATAGCTACACGGGTACTTTGATGGGATGGTGACAGGTACTCAGATGAGATGGTGACAGGTACTCAGGTACTCAGATGGGTTGGTGACAGTTACTCGGGTACTCAGATGGGCTGGTGACAGGTACTTGGGTACTCTGTTGGGCTGGTGACAGGTACTCTGATACTCAGATGGACAGGTACTCTGGTACGCTGATGGTCTGGTGACAGATACTCGGGTACTCTGATGGGCAGGTGACAGGTACTCGGGTACTCTGATGGGCTGGTGACAGGTACTCGGGTACTTAGATGGGTTGGTGACAGGTACTCGGTTACTCAGATGGGTTGGTGACAGGTACTTGGGTACTCAGATGGGTTGGTGACAGGTATTCGGGTACTTTGATGGACAGGTGACAGGTACTCGGGTACTTTGATGGACAGGTGACAGGTACTCGGGTACTTTGATGGACAGGTGACAGGTACTCTGATGGGCTGAAACATGTACTTTGATGGGGTGGTGATCAGTGTGCTTGGTGTACACAGTAGGCGGTAACAAGCTCTTACCACAATCTCCCTCTCACACATGATCGGTGTGTGACAGGGAGAACCCGGTAACAGCTTGTTACCGCGGTTTGTTTACATCATGTGACCGGCTGTGATTGACACAGCCGGTCACGTGGTAAAGAGCCAATTCCATTGGCTCTTTACACTGATCGGAGCTGGGCTTTGTCCGTGGGACAAGCCTTAGCTCCAATCGCCGCACTGCGCACCCCCGGGGGCACGCTCGAGTGGCGTGCACGTGAAGGTCGGTAGTGACCGGCTGTGATTGGACACAGCTGGTCATGTGGTAAAGAGCCAAATCCATTAGCTCTTTACCCCGATCGGGGGGGACACGACCCCTGAGGACATGATCGATCCGCGATCGCCGCGCTGCGGGCCCGCAGTAGCATCGGTAGGTGGCCAACGTCATATGCTGTAGGCCTGGATCGACGCAGGGTTCCTGCCGATGTCATTTTACAATGACTCGGTAGGGAACTGGTTAATTTTGGATGAGGCACCTTTATCTTGTTATACACTAATCTTTATAGTCTTCTTGAGGTAAAAATAGATAAGCTCACACTATATTGAATTGTCAAAAATAACTATTGTTTGTGTTGCTATTACAATGCTGATGTTATAAAATGACAATGTATTCTGTGTCTATAGAACTCCTTTAAAGAGATAACTTTACTTTCGTAGGGAAAAAAAATTGCAAATAAAGAAAAAATAATATAGCGTATACAATTGAAACACAAGCCATATTGTAATTGAAAGTTTAAATTTAAATTTCCTTTTCAATCTGCCGCTCTGTATTTTGCTGAAGATGCAATGCAATATGGCAACCGGAAGGTGTGTGCACAGAATGCCCCCCAGAAACATAATTTCCTGCTTGTGTGATTGGCTCACCAATTTCCCCAGAAGTTTGCACTAAAGGCCCGTACACATGGTGCGACGGTCGTATGAAAACGGTCGTACAACCGTTTGTTGTATGATCATCTGACCATTAGTATGCGCGAATAGAACAGCCGACGTGTGACGGTCGTACAACAGGAGTTGGATGAGCAGACTAGAAAACTTTTGTTGTACAACAAGCGGTCGCATCACCGTTGTACTGTGTGTACAGAGAAGTTGGTCCAACAAGTTGTATGTGCAAAAACATGCATGCGCAGAAGTCAGGAACGCTCTGAAGTGTCCATTCGTGTAAACCTACATTCCTAATTCACAAATCATATACACCTGAACTTCCTCTTTATACATTCCTAACACGTCACTACGCGAGATACAACAGCCAACATACGATTTTGGCCATTCGGTCATACGACCGTCGCATCGCGTGTACAAGGCTTTAGATACAAGTCTGATTTCAGGCATCCCCACAACAAAAATGTCATTTTTGGTGAGATACTCCGAATAGGAAATCATGTCTCAGGCTGCGTTCACAATGCCACACGGAGCAGCTCTCAGCAGGGGTCCAGTGCGTCCCTGTTCACCATTTCAGGTCCCATTTCAGTCCAAATTTTTGGCTGAAGTCGGACTTGAAACAGACCAGAAGATGCACAGGGCTCCTGTGCAATTCTCACTGGAGCCGCTCCAGAGATGGGTGAATCAGCTCCATAGAGAGCCAGGCACAATCTCCTGATATGTGAATTGGATGCAGGGAAAACCGCATCCAATTTGCAATAGTGTGAACCCAGCCTAAGGGGAAGCAGGACCAGTAGCTTTGCTCATTAGAGCCCTGCAGGTGCAACAGCTGATTGATAATTATGGAATTACTACCATTAGACTCACTTTCCCACATGGACACAGACAAACACACAGGGATTTCTTCAGATTAACAAAAGTTAGGAATCTGCAACAAAGTTTATTAAAAACCTTTTAATGTACATAGATACTTGGATGTACATAGATCACCCAGAGGGGAATGTTTGTTTCTCAACAAAAGGGGAGTTACACTTTAAATGAAAACAATATATTTGTTTTTAATTATAAATAGAACTTGTGGTGTAAAACAACAATACTTCTCCCAACCTATATAAAGTTCAAGTAACATGTCTCTGGGTTCAACACTTACATGTTTAGTCAAGAACATTAATACTTGTTACATCAAGTACACTTTGTATATTAACAATTCAAATGCCGTAGATAACTTATAAATACACAAATGTATGCACTTTTTTTTTGTAATTAAGCCAGTGGGCAACATTTTTATAGGTTAGATGCAAACATTTGACATCTCAAAATAAATTAACACTTACTTTTGCTAGCATACATCAAAATATGTCTCTTGCAAGAAGAGAAAAATACAGTATATCTTTGTCTTCATTCAGGGGCAGGCTCACAGTGACTGATCACTGTGATATCCAATCAGAGGCTATGACAGCAATCAGGTGACCCAGAACCAGGAGTTTCGGGTCCCAATTATTAGTATGAGTCTCGAGGCTCTCGATGACCCCGGTCTCTGTGCAGGGAGCACCCTGTGCAGCGCACTACCAGCACAAAGAGAGATATGTATATATGCGGCCCCATGGATAAAGACCTACTTCTGTGAAGCCGCATATATGCATACGGTCAGCGGGAAGGGTTTAACTGTTGTTTAAGATCAAGGTGGCAAGATAACAATTAGACATTTTCTTCATTGTAATATCTGGACAGGAAGTCCGCTATCTTTAGGAAATGCATAGTAAGGCCCAAAACACTGAATATCTCCAGAAGCACTTGTAGGTGGTGCCAACTTGCTCACACACACTGAGCCTTTGCTCTCCCTCTTTCTCTGGTGTATGTGCTCGGTAATGGCAGGGACCAGACGGGACTGTGTTCATGTCGGGTTCAACATTAAGGCAGCACCCCGAGTTAGAAGTGAGCCATATGCCTGGTGCATCTGTATCATACCCTGAGGTTTTGATTCACACACCTCACTTTCCCATGATACGTATACCACAGAGCAATGTCCCGTTTCACCAGTCCGGCTCTCCTATCACCTCACTCCCACTGATAGATTACAGGTTTTGCCATGACACCACACGAACCTCCTGCGTGCATGACTTAACTTGAATAATGCCTTCTGTACCCGTGGCTAGGTTCCTGGGGTCTCTGCCACATGGATGCAGTCCCGGTTAGCTGGGGCACCAACTGCTTGGGAGGCAAGCATCACACCTCTCCCCTTACTATGCAGAGAACGGAGCACTCTTGCCAGTATCATATTCCTGCTGTTTCACTGTCAAATAATTCCCTTGTGCTGGTTATTCTTAGCAACTACATGTCCTCTTCTTCACCCCTTGTGTGTGGTACAGGCCCTGCTCTTTGGAATACGCCATGTACCACTATGCACCCCTTTGCAGTAACTTCAAACCAGGCTTGAAACAGTTAATAGAATTTTTACTGAGCATTCTCAACAGTTCAACAGTGCAATAACAGTTTTCCTCTAGCTAAGATTCCATAGTGTGGAAAAGTCCTAATTCCAGGGGAATCTCCCCAAAGGTGCACAGAATGTTGCTGATGGTTACATCTTGCTGCTGTGCCTGATTTATTTCTGATTGGAGCTTACTGGCAGAAAAAACGTAAAACTCTTTTAAACTCGTCTAAACTTTGCACAAAAAGTACTCTTTATGAACTTTTTTTTTTATTCCCAAAAGAACAGACATATTTTTCCCTATTGACCTCCCCCTAAAAAAACTAGTCATCTACCACACTAGTCATCTGCACATAAAACAGAAATATGTTCTCTGTTATCCACTTGTTCTATCAATAAACACTGATGTGGTAAGGATATTTAGGCTACAGCCATAACATTTAAGCTCCCTTTGCAAAGCTTGTTTGCATATGATATGCTGTTTTATCCCTGTGATGTAAATTTCTGTTATCAGTAATGCCATAAGCTATAAAGACTTTTTTTTGTTTTAGTTATGTGCATGACACTACTGACAATTGGAGCAACAACTGGAGCTGGGCCCTCAAGTCAGTTTGATCGCAAAACTGCATCACAGTGGAAGGACATGAACCTGATGTCTTGCTACTATATGCCTGAAAAATTATATTTCTATTATCTGTTTAATGGCTACCTTGCTTAACCATCATAGATAACACATTACAGCTACCCTGCATGATTTATAGGTCAAAGTCCATGATGTGTATGCATTCACAGTCAGAAGTAGCAAAAAATGTCCAGTAAGGTAACCTTCTTTTAATTGTTTGCCAACGACTTTATGGTCCATATGTTTTCCCAAATGCTTCCTGGATCTGTTGTTTTTAATAAAACAATAAAAAAAAGTTTTCTTATTTTTAATCATTAGTCCCCCTGCCCAGAAAATGTGATCCCATAATGTTTTGCATCTACACATCACGGAAAATCTTTTTTATAAAATAGATGAATGATCTCTTTTATCGTTGACTGGCCTGTGCTCTCATGTTTTGCTACTGCACTCTAGAAGAAAAATCTACTTTTATGAAAAAAAATTAAAAAATAATAAGCTATTCTATTTATTGTTGACTGCAAGATCTGGGCCACAGTTTAAAAGTCCATGGTGATGTTTTGCTGTGGAGCTACTGCACTACCTTGAAAATCAAATTTTTGTAGAAATACAGCCTCTATTTTTTTCATTTTTGGCTGCTCTGCTCGGTCCTTGGGTCAAAAGTCTACATTTTGCAGAGATGTTACTGCACTTCAGAAAAATCTATCTCTTTTGAAAACTTTGAAGTCATCTGCCAAAGCTTGCCTTGACGCTTCTTAATTATTCAAACTTTCTTCTTTTTTTCTCTTTAACAAATGGGAAACACCAATGCATATTTTCCACCACAAAAAATTCTTACTGCATTTTATTCTGGTGTTTGTTTTTCAGAATATAAAAGCTGCATTTTTCTTTGAAAGCTGGTTTGAGGTTTTACTTGCATAAAAGCATGTAAATGCTTGGAAAACATGACTGTAAAACACATGAGTGCATCATGTTTAAAGGATATAAAAACATTTAATGCTGATGTTTATGACCCCCGTACATAAACCTTCTTGTAAGTAATGTTTATTGGCCTTTCATTTTATAAGTAAAGAATGCACAATTAAACAGACCTTCTACTTTTTGTCTGAAAACTAAAGCAGAACAAATGGGCCTCCAGAAGATTGCCAATAATGAAGAAGATGTTGTAGTTACAGCTATCTTTTATGATATTCAGTCTCTGCTGCTACTCAGTAAAACAATACCACATAAATAAAGGGTCCCAAAAAAATCTAATCCTTTTGGATTCTTCTGAAGCAGTAATGCTGTCCATCCTTGTAATAGCTGTTTCTGCCATGCTACAGAGGCTATCAATGATAATCATATAACAGCACACATTTTGTTGTCCTCAGCCCTAGTGCAAGTGACAGACTGAGGGCAGGGATTGGCAGCATTGTTGTCACATGCACTGAAGTAAGGATTATTATTATACAGGATTGATATAGCGCCAACAGTTTGTGCAGCACTTTACAACATTAGGGCAGACAGTACAATTACAATACAATTCAATAAAGGAGGAATCAGAGGACCCTGCTTGTAAGATCTTACAATCTAGGAGATCGGGTCTTTCACCATCTTCCAAAAGGTCTTTTAAGATGAAAAGTCTACACCAACCTCAGGAATGCCAGATAGTGAAAACTGACCTTTTCCTGATCACACATGGGAATTAGGGAGGGGGATTCTGGTGTTGTTCACCTAAATCACACTGCTTGCTAAAGCTTGCTACTGGAAAAGTAGTTGGAGAGTTGACACTTCCAGAGGTTCAGACAGGTAACCTAGCATCTAATAGTATGAAGGTGGTCTTGGCATTGCAGCTACTAATGCAGCCTCCAGGAATGATAACAATTTTGTTGCCATCTGTATTCTTGTCTTGTGAGGGGATGTTTCCTCTCACTTCCTGTGCCAATGACACCCAGTTACAAAGTGCAAGTCAGACAGGAAGAGAAGTTTGAGGTCCTTCATGAAGCGTTGGTTTGTACATGTACACAAGGTGGTAGACTTCTTCCTAGCCCATTTGCACCTACGTAATAAATGTTTTTATAGCCCCTAAAACCCAGAATAATTCACACGAATTTGCTGTCATAGATCAGCAGCCCAACTTAGGCCTCTTCTGTTAGTGGAAGTTACTCTCTTTACTCTCCTGAGTGCATCTTTTTCACCTTGGTGACTGAGCGAGTGAACGTTACAGATTTGGCCTGCTGCTGCATCTTTTCCAGAACACATCAGGATACACACACTGGATCACATAGGAGGTGCCATTGGAAGCAAATTGCTGCACTGAATCCTGTGGGGTTTCCATACATGATTAGGCGCATGTGCTGCTGTAATGGTAGCCATTTGCTCTGGTGAGTTTTGAATTCACTCAATGTGGTCACTCGATTACCGGTTGAGAAGTATCTTCACGATCACTGGTGTTGCTGTAACAAGTCCATTTTTCACTTTATCATATACACTGTAGGACTCTACGTGTTTTTTTACACTTCTGGAAATTTTAATATAACATATTTCTATTTTTATTAACTTGTGTGCTTCATTGCATATTTGATATTGTTTATTGCATTAATTGGTGCTACACTACTGTTATACATTTGTTGTTTGAGGTTCATATCACGGCGCAGATTTTGCCACTTATATAATACATTAGATAACACTTTACACCTGAAAATGCACCCTATTATTTATACTTAACAGTGATCATCCATAATTATTCTCTTAGTGGATAGTTTTAAATATACAGTATATATATATATATATTTTTTCCCATTAGTGTTTAGTACTTACAGTATCAGTAATATATCTTTTGAACATCTTTAAGGAGACCGATTCAGAAAAAAGCATTTGTTCCCCCTGGAGGGTTCCTAGATGTGGATAGGAGATTCCATGGATTTTTTAGGCTTCCTCGTGAACAATACTAAAATAGGGCACGACTTCTACCTTTAACCTTAAGTACTCTGTTAATCTTGTTATTTATCAAAGCTGGCCTACTTGACCCCTTAAGGATTTGATTCGGCACTGACTGACATGCTTTTTTCTGGAAAGTATTATGCAAGGGACACAAATACTGTGTGTGTATATATACAGGGGACGTGTAGTGTTCTAGCCAAGTAAATTTACAGTAAATACACAAAATGGTTGATAAACACATTGTTGTAATGGACCTGCTCTTATATGCAAATCACCAGGTTGCTTGGGTTTCCTGTCTTACCAAAGGAAGATGCTGTGTTTCTTTAGATAACATTCCACTGGGAAAAAGTCAACAAACAAACAGGAAGGCTTTCTAATATAGCAACGAATAAATAGCTTTTAAGCCGTCATCTTCTAAAGTGGATCCTTGCCTTTCCTTGGTAGCCTTTAAATGGTGGTGTTTTATGTTACTTAAGTATATCTGTCTGGTCCCACACACACATAGAGCAAACAGAAATACTTTTTAGAGGTAATTTTTCAGGCATTAAAGTTGATCTCAACCCTAAGCAAATTGAAGATTGAAAACAACTTTTGAGATGACGATAACATGTTAAAGCTTATGAGATTTTAGTGGTTGGGTTTAGATCTATGTAATTGCTCAATACACTTGACTGCATTCCATGCTCACCTCCCAAGCTTATACCCATCTGTCCCCATCCAGCACATGCTCTCTTAAATTATATTTATTGCTATGGATCTCTATGTATGAGCTCATAATTACAGTTTAAGGCCCCTCCACTTGGGACGCACGGGCGTCGCCCCCCCATCCGTGGGTCCGGCGCCCTGTATGCAGATCAGCATGGATTCCAATGGGGGGGATGTTTTTTTTTGAAGCATGTGATTAAAGCCAAAGGCCCTATGCTGGAGGAGGAGATGCACAGAGGAGAGAAGGGAGAAGACAGGAATCAAGCCAACAAGCCGCCCGGAAAGAAGCTGGCACTGCCCACCGTGCTGCCCGCAAGATGAGGTAAGCGCGGGGCCTGGACTGGGGGGTGCTGCACCGCCTGTGACTTCTGTGCACCGGCCGGCTGACCGGGGGTGTCGGTGGCGTAGGATTGTTTGCTGACCCCTCAAAAAAACACCAGCCGCCACTAGTTTAGGAGGAGTGTATTAACAAATGCAGTATATATCAGTCATACACAAAATATAATACAGAAAAAAATGCTACACATTCTCCGAAAAAGTCATCAAAGTACACACAATTTATCTAATATTCCCCGTATTTTATCATGGCTGCCACTCCTTCTTGGCCCCTGCTGACAATTTCCTGCTATTAAAATTATAGCCGGAACATGTTATGTAAATACCACAGCTGTAGAAATGTTAATAAATTGTAGCAGTACCCCCATAGGGGCTGCTGGATGTTGTGGTCCACCTGTCACTCAGCCTGGCATTCACTTTTACACTCACTCAGAAGCAATGAACAGTCCATGTGCTTGTTTTGTATTTTTATTGGGGAATTGAATTTGGATGGGGTAGGGAATTTGTGGGATGCCCAGTGAAACAGGAAAATTTGGTTGGGATAACTACGTACATTCTCTGTACGAACTTCAGTCTCCTCCAGCACAAACTTGCTTGCAGACTATTACTCCCTCTCTCTCTCTCCCTCCTGCACAACACCTTTCCTCAGGCACAGCTAGCATGTGGCACTGGCTAGGTCTGACACTGGCTCCAACCAGGCCCCAGCAGAAATGCCTTCTTACAGACAGGGACCGCTGGCCCCTTTGGTGTAGCAAAGAAAGTCCTTGTGCTAGCTGTCCTATTTGGTGGATTACTGCTCCCAGTCAGTCCTCTTCTGCACCTGCCAGTACTCCTGGCTGCAGCTGTCCGACTCCACTGCCCGTGACATCACAGTCCTCAATGTTGGCTCTGCACCCATCCTAGACTGCACACTCCCAGTCCTCTCAGGTGTGCCTCCCCAGTCCTCTCCACTGTGCATGTCACTCACCAGCCCTCCTGGCTGCAACCGGCAGATTCCTCCTGGAGACCTGCCCAACAGTACTCTCCACTGTCCTCTCCTGCTCCTGTTCAGGATGGCCCTGTGGTTTGTTTGGGGGTCCCGTCCACTCGCTAGTTCCAGGCCCAAGGTGACCCCCCCAGACTGCGGGGCTCCCTCAAAGGCCCCGACAGCCTAGCACTCCGTCTCCAAGTTCTTCCACCTGAACTCTACTCCCCAGCTGGGCTGACCCTGGGTATTTAAGGAGGCCTGCCCCCTGCCAGTCCATGTTGGGGATTGGTCAGAACCCCTCGGAATACCCCAGGCAGCTCCACCTCTCTTCCCCTCCTCTTCTTCTAGCACCTTCCAGAAGCAAGAGGGAGGTAACCGAGAAATGATACCACCTGTGAGTCACCAGCTGCTATTCCGAGCCACTCCCAGCCCAACAAACCAAAACAAACAGTCCTAGCTGCCAGCTAGGCCTGCTTAAATTTACCTATCCTTACAAAAAAAACCACCTTACTCTAGCACCTACCCAGGTAGAGGGTGCTACAAAAATAAAATAAAAATACTTTTTAGATGCCATTCATTTGCAAATCAACATATGATATCAGTTAAAGTAACCTTATGTTTTTCACCCTTTTATCAGTCACTGTACCCAAAGTATGCAATATTGTAGGCACCTCAGCCTAGCGCCACTAGATTAGATTGAAGGGGCTAGGAAAGTGTCAGGAGTAAAAGTATCATACTGAGTGTAGGGGTCAGGAATGTGTAACATACAAAGTTTAGGGGTCCAGAGTAACATGCAGACTGTAGCAGGGGGACCCCATGCTATTTGGTAGGATGGTGGTTTACACCAGATTTTGAGAGAAGCAAGCAGACTAATTGCTCAGATGTCTGCTGTCTTCATAATAGAGCCAGAGTTAGAGCTCAGGGCCCTACCCTTTTGAGGGAGGTCAGTGTGTCTGTCTAAGGGAATACATGTGAGATGCTGCCATGCATCGAGGGCAGGGTGGGACAGAGGAAGGCCCAAGCCTGAGAGGAAGTCCATGTGGAGCGGGAGCAGCCAGGAGGCTGTAGAGAGAGTCCAGGAGAACAAGCGCAGCTAGGGAGCTGCAAGGAAAGACACAGAGCTAAAGTTCAGTGTCTGTAAATACCACTGGGATGTGTTTGATGATCAGGAAGTCCAAAAGGTGTTTGAACGTCAGGAAGACCTTGCAGAGTACACGGAGCAGTTAAGCAGCCACAAGAGAGCCAGCAGGTTGACTGTTACGTATTTGCAGCGATGGTGAGAACCCCCTGCGTGGAAAGAGCTATCTGTATGAACTTTGTAAACGCACATACCTCTTGAGTTTAATCACCCCAATCTTACAAGACATACTTGACACACAGACACACACAGAAACCTGTATATACATACATATACATTTACAAACACACATACATACATACATACTCCTAGTTCATCCTAATCAACTCTCTTTACTACTATTTTCTTTTTTTTTTTTTTTTTTTTTTATTTTCTGTTTTTCTAAACATTAACATTAACATTTGCTCATTTTTAATTTGTTTTGTTGGTGTATTTTTTAGTGTATTTTATTTGTAAATAACTTTGCAATGCTTTGCAACGTAGTCATAGTTTTAGTGTAATTTTAAACAAGACAAATTAGAGAATAAAATGTATACTTTTTATCTATAGTAACAATATTGGATCAATGTAGAAAAAAAGTGTTTTCTTTTTAGTTTTGTTAACTTTTTGTCTATTGAATGTCTATTAATTGCTTAAAAAAAGAAAGAAAGATAACAATACCAAAAGAAAGCCTTGTTTGTTAAAAAAACCCAAAAAATAAAAATAAAAACAACGCCCCCCCCCCCCCATAACAAAAAAAAAAACAAAAACATATATGTATTGCCTTACCTTGAGCAATGCCAAAGTTATTGTCAAATAAACAGTCCCATAGTAGAAATTTAAAAACTGCTCTGGTCCATAGGGGTTGTACAGGAGCAGAAGCTGAACTGATTATTTAAGCAGCTAACTTTCTGCTATTGATAACTACATATGTCTCTGAACTTTTGCTGTTTTCAAAAGAACATGATTTTCTTTTTTACGGCATAACAACGATCTTTTCAAAATTAAGTAACAGGATCAAAAAAATAGCAGCAATGAGTCTATTAAAGACCGAACAATCTTGTTTTACATTTTTCTGAGACAAATACTGGAGGAACCATGCATGATGTAAATAAATCATGTTTTTTTTAATTATGTCATTATGATATGCAGTGAGTAATGTCCTCTTGTACAGTGCAACAACTTCTTGTTTCAGCGTATGCCATATTTTTCCTGGAAGCTCTTGCAGCTTCCTTTTCAGTCTAGCAGAATCGATGATATGACCACAAACATTATGGGAAAAGAACAGCTTATCACAAACTTTCATTTTTATTACTCTTGTTATTTATAAGTTTGGTGTTTCCTCTGAGCCAGGAACACAATATACTTCAACATACCAGTACCAGTCAGACTTAATAATACAACATTTTTACAGCAACTACTTAGGCCAGGTCCAATTAGTTTCCCACTGTTGCATAATTGTTACTTAGAAAATATTGTGGATTTTTTGTTATTATGATGTATCATAGGATAGAACTGTGTATGGGATATGGTACTCACAGTCCGAAATCCCATCTTGAAAGTCTCTTGAAAAAAATGTTTCTCCATGTTACATGAACATCCATTGGACACTGCATGTTAGATGAACTACAAAAATGTATTAGATTGAAGCTTACCAGTCTTTAAATGTGGTGGCTACATTCATTTTCTTTTTGCATACATACTGTGTTTTTTATGTCAGCTGTCAGGAGATGAGGTTGAGAGTGGGCATGTTGGAGCATGGTGTGACAGCAGTAATTGTCATAGCTGGGATGAAGCTCTGGCCCTTTGGTTGCCAGCCACTGATCTGGAGCATGTTGGGAGGAGCTACCCCTTCCCCACCACTGTTGCCCCTCCTGCCTACTCCTTGTCTCAGTCCCGGTTATATGCAACCCTTAAATATCCAATACCTTCATTTATAGTTTTCATATGAATTTTTTTATATGTAGCACCCGCTAGTGTGCTACTAGTGTGAGAGTATATATTCTATATAGTAGAAGGACCTGCCTGATTGGATACAAATTGATTAGATAGTTACAGAGTTTCTTGAAAATCTTTTGTACAGCCAGAGTGTAACATCAACATCAGAGTCACTACAAAATTGCCGTTGCCTGACTTGTACAGAATATTTCAGTTGTAGACATAAACCAGGGAGGGGACCACCATAAATATTGATGTTCTAGTAAAGTACATATTACAGTATATTATAGTATTAAGCATTAGATAGTGGGTAGTTTAAGTATATTTTCACTTGGGCAAGAAACTCTGTACAGATAGATGCCTGCCAGGATCAAAACCAAGGACCTAATTCTGCAAGACCAGAGGGCTAATTAGTTTGTTTTTGGGCTACATATGTTAAAATATATGTATATACTGTATGATATATACTATATTGTCAAACGTATTGGGACACCTACCTTTACACGCACATGAACTTTAACCACTTCAGCCCCGGAAGGATTTCCCACGTTAGGACCAGAGCACTTTTTGCAATTCGGCACTGCGTCGCTTTAACTGACAATTGCGCGGTCGTGCAACATTGTAGCCAAACAAAATTTGCGTCCTTTTTTCCCCACAAACACAGCTTTCTTTTGGTGGTATTTTCTCACCTCTGTGCCATTTCTGATCACCGCTATAAACAAAAAAAGAGCTACAATTTTGAAAAAACCCAATATTTTTACTTTTTGCTATAATAAATGTCCAAAATTAAAAAAAAAATGCATTCATCAGTTTTGGCTGATATATATACTTCTACATATTTGTGGTAAAAAAAAAAAAAAATCGCAATCAGTGTTTATTGATTGGTTTGCGCAAAAGTTGCCAAATTTACAAACCATGAGAATTGATTTATGGCGTTTTTACATTGTTTTTTTTTTTACTAGTAATGGTGGCGATCTGCAATTTTTATCGAAATTGCGATATTGTGGCAGACATGTCGGACATTTTTGACACTTTTTTGGCACCATTGACATTTATACAGCGATCAGAAATTTAAATAGCCACTGATTACTGTATAAATGTCATTGGCAGGGAAGGGGTTAACCTGCAGGGGGAGATCTAGGTGTTAACTGTGTTCCCTGTGAGTGTTCTAACTGTATGGGGGCTGGGCTGCCAAGGGCATAAGAGATCTAACTGATCCCCATGACAGGGATCAGTAGATCTCTGTCATGCCGCCTCACAGAACAGGGAACTGCCGCGTTTACATCGGCGGTTCCCCACTTCTCTTCTCTAACAGACAATCGCGGGTCGATGGCAGACATTGAGTCCACCTGACCCGCGGCCCCGCTCAGGGGCCTTGCGGTGGGCATTAGAGCGTGTGAGCGGATCACCGTTTATAGACGCCAGTTCGAGCTACGCTGCCACTCTACAGCAGTAAAAGTACCTGACACGGTCTTTAAGTAGTTAATGGCATCCCATTCTTATTCCATAGGTTTCAATATTGAGTTTGCCCACCCTTTGTTGCTATAAGAGCTTTAACTCTTCTGGGAAGGCTGTCCACAAGGTTTAGGAGTGTGTTTATGGGAACTTTTGACCATTCTTCCAGAAGCACATTTGTGAAGTCAGGCATTGATGTTGGAGGAGAAGGCCTGGCTCGCAATCTCCACTCTAATTCATCCCAAAGGAGTTCTATTGGGTTGAGGCCAGTCAAATTCATGCACCCCAAATTTGCTCCCCATGCCTTTATGGAACTTGCTTTGTGCACTGGTCCAAATCATTTGGTGGAGGGGGTATTATCGTGTGGGATTGTTTTTCAAGGGTTGAGCTTGGCCCCTTAGTTCCAGTGAAAGGAACTCTTAAAGCGTCAGCATACCAAGACATTTTGGACAATTTCATGCTCCCAACTTTGTGGGAACAGTTTGGGGATGGCCCTTTCCTGTTCCAACATGACTGCGCACCAGTGCACAAAGCAAGGTCCATAAAGACATTGATGAGCAAGTTACGGGTGGAGGAACTTTACTGGCCTGCACAGACTCCTGACCTCAACCCGATAGAACACATTTGGGATAAATTCGAATGGAGACTGCGAGCCAGGCCTTCTTGTCCAACATCGGTGCCTGACCTCACAAATGCGCTTCTGGAAGAATGGTCAAACATTCCCATAGACACACTCCTAAACCTTGTGACAGCCTTCCCAGAAGAGTTGAAGCTGTTATAGCTGCAAAGGGTGACCCAATTCAAAATTGATCTCTACGGACTAAGACTCGGAAGCCATTAAAGTTCATGTGCGTGTAAAGTCAGGCATCCTAATACTTTTGACTATATAGAGTATATAACTGTCCAGCTTGCACACTTCAATCAGTGCAAAAAGGTCAACAATTTGTAAGTATCCCATAAATCTCATTGAATGACTGATTATATTCATTACTTGCCATATCATATTCCACATTTTGGATTACGGTCAAAGCTTTTAATTCATCAGAATTATCACTGCCTCTTTAAAAAGGTACATCTACAAGGAGTGCCAATTAACAGCATTTAACATTAACTTTGTTCCATAAAAGAGTTTTCCAAATGTCCACAAAATACTAACATTTTTTAAAAGATGTAGATAGCAAGCTGAGCAATGAAGGGGGGTGAACACTGGAGACTGCAGCCCCTCAAGAGAGTTAAAAAATGTTGTACTCTTCATAGGGGTTGATTGGATATCTTAACAATGAAGTACTTGTTGTAGAAGTGCAGAAATTCTACAGCTGCTCTATATATTTGCTCCTTTCAGCTGTTGTAACAGAATAGTTAAGACTAAGAAAACAATCTACTAGACTGGATTTGATAGGATAACATTGCAAGAGGCACTAGCTTGACCCTATTGTGTCTAAGTTTATATGTACTAGTCTGTGGGAAATGAGGTATTTCCTTCTTTGCTTGTATTTAACTTGAGGTGTCTGGGAAACAGTGACCTTTTGGTCATTTTGGTGAAATCATAATAATTACTGATTAAGACCAAGAAATCTTTTTCTTTCAGCATTTGCTAACATATTGCATCCTATAAAAACATGAAATAGAATAGAAAACATTAATTTCAGTTTAGATGCAAAATATTCGGAGACTGTAAAGGTTAATTTTTTGTTAAGGAATCCTCTAAACAAAAATTCTGCACAACTTTTAGAAATGATCAAATACAGCCATCTATGCATGTGAATTGGGCAGATTTCTGTCGTTTTTCTCCTTAGGGACTTGCAGTAATATTCTGCTCATGTGGTCCGTAGGGATGAGAGTTAAAAATAAGTTCAACCTGAATCCAGCCTGTTTGCATTTCGGAGAACAAACTGACCATATTTGGCCAGTTTGCCCACTTGAACCCCCGGCTGATGTTTGCACACAGCATCAGTCAGAAGTCTGTCATTTTACAGCAGTAGCATTACTGCCACAAAATAACAGATCCCCACTACCTTCTGTGAATTAACTAACCAGTCAGCGGGGATCCTGGATAATGGCATTGACCAAGTATGGTCATGACCATATTTGGTCAACAATGTCACTCAGCATCCATGGCTGGTTTGTTGACATACAGCAGCAGGCTGGGATCTGTCATTTGTGTTGGCAGCAGCAGTGGGGGAACATCATTGGTTGTGATTGATCAATGCGTCAGTGGGTCAACACTATTCATGGGTGGATCATTGTAATTGATGTGGATCTGCATAACTGGATGATGTCGTTGACATTGGATTCCCCTTGAGGGCAGTATTGTTTTCTAATAAAGTACTTTTTCATGGTGTGGGTGTTTTTTATTTGTTATATACTGCTTATTCATTCAGCTGGGGCCCCATATTATAAAAGTGACTTTCAGATAAGCCCCCCCTGCAGACCCTCCCATCCCTTTTGTGAGACAGCATGTGGGGATGAAGCACTTGCAAGAGAAAATATAGAAAAACTGCTACTTACCTTTTTAAATGCTCATTTTCTTTCCAATGTTTTTTATTGAGAATTTTCAGTAGAGAAAATAAAACTCAACAGGTACATTGACTACAAATAAGGTACGTTGGTTGTGCATCAGAATACAGAAAATGTGTAACATAAAAAAAAAAACATATGATCAATATGAATTATGCTATGCACAGAACTCATGAAGGTCCGGACTGGTACACAGCGAAAATATACCCTCTCATGCCCAATTTAAATGCTCTTTTAAATACTATTTTTTGAAAACTCCAGAACTGAAAAGTCCTACATAGCTTCCTTTGCTCTCTAATGTTTATGATGGGGCTGGAGAGTTACAGCTTACCATAAGTAACCTGTCGGTACTGTGTTACCAGATATTATTATCAGTTGTTAACTAGCTGTGGACGTGCCTGTCCTAACAAAGTGTTGAAGATCTTGAAGCTTGAATTCTGCATTGCATCTTAATAAGGGGAAACTTAGCATGTCCCCAGTTAGTGTGGGTGGCAGCCTCACTGTGAAATTGTTCACAACTAGGCACAGTGATGTAGTAGGTGGCACAGTGGTGTAGTGGATAGCACTTTCGCCTGGCAGCAAAAGGGTCGCTGGTTCGAATCCCAACCACGACACTACGTGCCTGGAGTTTGCATGTTCTTCCTGTGCCTGTGTGGGTGTCCTCCGGTTCCCTCCCATACTCCAAAGACATGCTGGTAGGTTAATTAGACCCTGTCTAACTTGGCCCTAGTATGTATATAAATGTGAGTTAGGGACCTTAGATTGTAAGCTCCTTGAGGGTTGGGACTGATGTGAATGTACAATGTATATGTAAAGCGCTGCGTAAATTGACAGCACTATATAAGTACCTGAAATAAATAAATAAATAAATAAACAACAACAGCTTGCAGTCTGCCCAGAGGCCTTCTGCAAGCTAACATACAAAATCTAAGAAAATAAGTTTCTAAATTATTTTTAGGTATTCTGTGTGAATGGGAACCATTCACAGCCATATGCTGGGGTTTTCTCAAATATGACAGGAGAAGGATAAATACGGTTTGAGATACTGTATGCTCAGCAACTCCTGCCCTTTTTTTAACAAAAGCTTACAAATTAGGCTTTAGTGGGGTTTGGCACTAAGTTTTTGCTTAGCTGACTTTTGGATAAATTTCGCCTAACCTCCTGGGACCAAACTTATCCAATTCACTCAACCCCTAGTGGTCAGAAAATAGCAAATGGCAAAAATTGTTGGTCATTATCCAACTACATTTGTCAGATTGGATCAAATCTAAAACATGATAGTTTTTTTTTTTGTTCATACTTGCTGTGACTTTGAGGGTTTTATGTTCCAAGTCAAAGCTTATGGAATGGTTTCAGCATGATTCCTGCCTTATGACATTTAAGACACTAATGTCTACAGTAGAGCTGCACAATTAATCGTAATAAAATTGCGATCTCGATTCACCCCCGCACGATCTCTCAGCGTGACTTGACTGTAATAGAAGTCAATAGAAGTCAATGCAAGCCACCTGAAGTCTCCTCAGGAACCTTCTTCTAAGTCGGAGAGACTTGAGTCTCTCCTATCTGGGCAGACTGCCAAGTCTGAGATCATTGCTGATAAAAGAAGCAAAGATATACAATGTTTCTAGTTATCAAAGCAATTTACTCCCGTGTATAGAAGAGTTTACTTTAACCATTTAAAGACTGACATTTGTTGCTTCCAAGTAAAAATCCAGTATTCTGTGCTAGAAAATTACTTAGAACCCCCAAACATTATATATATATATATATATATATATATATATATTTTTTTTAGCAGAGACCCTAGAGAATAAAATAGCGGTTGTTGAAATATTTTATGTCACACGGTGTTTGCACAGTGGTCTTTCAAACGCAATTTTTTGGGAAAAATTACACTTTCAAAAACAAAAAACTAAACAGTGCTGTTAGCCCAATTTTTTTTTGTATATGTAAGATGTTACGCTGTGAGAATTGTGAGAGAATTGTGATCTTCATTCTAAGCAAAAAAATAGTGATTCTCATTTTGGCCAGAATCACGCAGCTCTAGTCTACAGTGTAAAGTCAGACTATTATACCGCTGGAGCCATATATACTGTATATTTACCCCTCAAATTAATATTTTCACCAATGACAGCTAAGTGATAATAAAATATTGGTTATGTAACTTATATCCAGGCTTTATGGCAAAGGTGTCTGAAAATCAGCTTTTTTTCTTTCATTATGGACAACATGGACGGCCCATCTTCCTTCTTTTGTTATAATTTAATGCTTTCATGGCTGTCCAAAAGCACATGCATTTTCATGCACCACAATGTCCTTACCTGTTTTTTTTTATCTGCTTGATAAAACAAAATTGTCTTTTTACTTGTTGATTTTTTTGTCTTCTAATTTAGGGGTATGCAGTCAGTATACTTGGATCCCAAACAGGTTCCCAGACTTATTTTTGGGGTTAGCATATGCTATTAATTTTGCTTCATACTACATATTTTGTAGATCCCAACATACAGACATTTGGGGCTTAACAAATAAGTCGCTTTATCAATCATAGTACCATTTTTATAAATTAACATGTGGTCCAGTGGAGAAAAAAATGTGTCTGTAAATGAACAATATACAAATACTTATAAAGACAAAAATTTTCCCCTCTGGAGTATTGGGATTTTCAGGGCACAGATAATGGATTCAACCGTTTGTAAAAAATATAATGTTATTACAAATCTTCAGATACAAAAAATATATATTAAAATCATTGATTTATACAACCAAGTAGTAGATGTAGCCAGACATGGCTGGGTTTACAGCAAAGATGGATTTTCTTATGATAACACAATTCTTGTCAAGTAGCCCGACATGTTTCAGGATATTCCAATCCCTTCTTCAGGGGCATTCATATATACGAGACAAGACACATACTTGTTAGGCCATGCTCCACCCCCGTCTGGTATAGTGCCACCCTAGTGAATAAAGCCACCGGACCTGGGTCGATTGCGATCAACCCAGAGATGTTAGGGTCAGATGGATGGGCAGACGGCAGACTAACGCCCCACTGGACTCCCCGAGAACGGCCCTCAAAGGCAACGCGACATGGTAAGGACGACCGCCGTCAATGATAAACCACCACTATGTTAACACCACGCCATTACGGCAATGCTGGGACTTTTGCCCTACATCACGGCAACCATCAGGACTCTCCTTATCTGACGGTCTGACATCCATAGTGGTGGTCTATCATTGACGGTGGTCGTCCTTACCATGTCGTGTCGCCTTTGAGGGCCGTTCTCGGGGAGTCCAGTGGGGCGTTGGTCTGCCGTCTGCCTATCCATCGGACCCTAACATCTCTGGGTTGATCGCAATCGATCCAGGTCCGGTGGCTTTATTCACTAGGGTGGCACTATACCAGACGGGGTGGAGCATGGCCTAACAAGTATGTGTCTTGCCTCATATATATGAATGACCCTGAAGAAGGGATTGGAATATCCTGAAACATGTCGGGCTACTTGACAAGAATTGTGTTATCATAAGAAAATCCATCTTTGCTGTAAACCCAGCCATGTCTGGCTATATCTACTACTTGGTTGTATAAATCAATGATTTAAATATATATTTTTTGTATCTGAAGATTTGTAATAAAATTATATTTTTTACAAACGGTTGAATCCATTATCTGTGCCCTGAAAATCCCAATACTCCAGAGGGGAATTTTTTGTCTTTATAAATATTCCTGGGATGCTGGCTCATAAGGTATTTTTACCGAAGTGATCAGAATAACTACAATATACAAATACTGTATACAAATAACTATCTTCTCTGCCTTTACTCTAAGACAGTTGGTAAAAAAAAAAATACAAGAAAACACTAAGCTTGCAATAAATATTTTATGAATTGTATCTTGACTGGTACACATCTATGAATGAGAGATTTTACTGAAAACTATTGTGACCAAAAAGGCTATAGGCTAAATCTTAGAATTTCACAGATCTCGCAGAAGTTAGGCTTTGTTTTTGCAACTGGTATATATAATCTTGTAGGTCAAGGGTCAAAGTAAAGAGAGACACCAAGCAAAAAACAAAACAATGGAGAAGACAAAAGGTGAGTAGGAAGGAAATACAGCATGACCTTTAGAGATATGGGACAAAAAATGGTCAAAAAATTTTAGAAAAGGGCAAAACTAAATGCATATTTTATTGAAGGTACTTTTTTATAAAATGAAATAGGGATTTTATGTAGCTCTGACAGCTACTGATAATAGAAACATACTGGTGCTGCCAAAATATACGGTAAGCAATGAACAACAATGAAAAATTTATAGATTTTCAATCTGTCGACATTTCCAATGAACTGACACCATACATATGAAGAAAACATATGTAAGTATAAGAAAAAAGGACAATAATAGAGTTAAACCTAAATAGGTTCCTTTTCAAAGGATGGTTAGATTGATATATGTAAACAGTTTTTTTTCTGCTGAAGGGTTTATTATTGGGGTTTTGTGATCCAGACACCTCTGCCACAAGCAAAGCCAGATCTTTGACCTTCACTGCAGCACGTTTATCAAAAACACTGGTCAGACCACACCCCAGCCTACTGCGTGGACAATAAAGGAGAACCAACACACCGATGTGCCCGTTTGTAGAGTCTGATTGGCTCAAAGTGCCAGCCTTCCTTCTCCTAGTCTGAGTACTCTGCATAGGATTTTAAGAGGCCAGTATCAACACAAATTCAGCTAATTACACTGGTTGCATTTAGTAATATAATCATATTTTACATGGCTGCCTGGTATTTAGCTTTAAAGTAGAACTATAGGCAGAACTTTTTTTTCCCCTTTTAGATAGAGTAAGGGAGGGTTATAAACCCTGTTGGTTTATTTTTCGACGTCCTGTGCCACCGCCAAAACCGGGACTGAGAGGAAATCCCTGCAACTTAAAAGAATTCCTTGGGGAACCCCAGACCATCAGAAATACTGTCCCCATTGGAAGGTTTCCCCTCTATTACTTTTCTGGGGACAACCCAAAATTTGGGATTTTCTTTTACTTTCAATGATAATGGTAAAAAGGACACACAGAGAGGGTGAATTTTCCAAATGGGGACACAGACAGCAAAAAAAAAAAAAAAGACAGGTGTTCTAATCCAACTCTACTCTATCCAAAACTAAAGAAAACGTTTTTTCTTTTTGTTATACTATAACCACTTCAGCCCGGGAAGGTTTCACCCCCTTCCTGACCAGAGCATTTTTTGCAATTTGGCACTGCACTACTTTAACTGGTAATTGCGCATTCATGCAGCACTGTACCCAAACAAAATGTATTTCTTTTTTTCCCACAAATAGAGCTTTCTTTTGGTGGTATTTGATCACCTCTGTGGTTTTTATTTTTTGCGCTATAAACAAAAAAAGGCTGTCAATTTTGAAAAAAAAAACAATATTTTTTTACTGTTATAAAACATATCCAAAAAAAAATGTAAAAAATCTAATTTCGTCATAAATTTAGGCCAATATGTATTCTGCTACATATTTTGGTAAAAAAATCCCAATAAGAGTATATTGATTGGTTTGCGCAAATGTTATCGAATCTACAAACTATGGGTTATTTTTATAGCATTTTTATTTTTAATGGTGGTGATGAGCGATTTTTAGTGGTACTGCAGCGGACAAATCTGACACTAAGTGACACGTTTTGGGGACCAGTGACACCAATACAGTGATCAGTGCTAAAAAAATGCACTCTCACTGTACTAATGGCAGGGAAGAAGTTAACATTAGGGGCAATCAAAGGGTTAAATGTGCTCCTAGGGAGTGTTTGCTAATTGTGTGGGGGATGCCTTGACAGGGCGAAGACAGAGATCTGTGTTCCTACTTAGCAGAAACACAACATCTCCATCTTCCCCTCTAATAGAACGGCGATCTGCCTTGTTAACATAGGCATTCTGCCTCTCTCGGGTGAGATCACTGAGTGCCGGTGAACAGTGGGCCCATCGGACCCGCTGATATGTCCAAACACCGCACGACAGAACCCGGAAGAAGCCATACAGGTACATTGTTTTGAGCAGCCGGGCCACCCTGTCGCAGTAAATATGCGGTGGGTGGGTGGTCCAGAATTTGTTAAAGTGTTAGTTAGTCATCTTTACAGAACAAAATTTAAAGGCGAAATAACATCACTGAACACCCTATCCACCCCCCCCCGGCCCCCCCTGTACTTACCCTCAGCAATGCTGAGCATTCAGTCAAGCGGTCTGGGGATTTGAAATCTCTGCTTTGGGATAGACCAGAGCAATTCTAAATGGTCAGTTCCAGCACAGTGAATCGCTTAGGTCGGTTTTTTCAGGGCCCATTCACACCTGGGCGTTTTCAGCTCGTAAAACACTAATAAAACGCTCCTCTCTGCAGCTCCAAAACACCCAACAAGCAAAATCCCATTCATTTCAATGGCTCCTGTCCACATCTGAGTGTTCTGTCGCCTGAAGCAAAATGCCTGAAGCTCAAAAAAGTGCATGAGCTTCTTTTTAGGCAGATTACAAGCATTTGCGTTCCCATAGAAATTAATGGAAATGCCTGAATAGAGCCTAATAAACACTTTACCGGCGTTTTAAGCGTCGTCTTCAGCCCAACAGTTGTCTCCACCCCTCACACACACCCCTCATCACATGGTCAGCAAGATGGGGGACAGCAATCTTCTCTATGAAGCTGAAAGCTTCATTGCCCTGGTGTGGGGATATCTCTGTATTTATGACAAAAAGCACCCACAACACAAGAATAGGAACTTCAACAGCAGCACATGGGAGGAAATCTGTTTAAAAATGGTCGTCAGGTGGGGCAATCTGACAAAAACACAGAAGCATGATAAAGGTAAGTTTGCCATGTGTTCTGCAGCCATGTTTTGCCTTTGCTGTTTGCTCACAAGTCATGTATTTCCTGTTGTTATGCTGCCTGTATTGTACAGTTGTCAAGCTGCACTTTTTGCAGACACGTGCCGGTAATGTAGCGTAACATGTGGGGGAAGAGACATGCATTGCAGCACTCCAAAATTGGTGACGCTGTGCATGGTTCCCACACTGTGATTTTACATGCGTGCGGGTGCCATTCAGAATGCATGGCACCCCCCCCCCACACATGTAAATTCACAGTACGAGTGTGTGACATGCAGGGAAATTGCATGGCCAAAAAGACCATGTGATTTCACTGTAGGCCCAGACCTACGCTTTTATATGCATGTGGGTGCCATGTAGAATGCATGGCTCCGCCCCACACATGTGAAATCGCAGTGCGAGTGTGCGACATGCAGGGAAATCACATGGCCAAAAAGACCATGCTTTTTCACGATGGGTCCAGACCTGCACTTTTACATGCGTGTGGGTGCCATTCAGAATGCATGGCACCCCCCACACATGTGAAATCGCAGTGCGGCTGTGAGACCTGCGGGGCAATCGCATGGTCAAAAAGGGAACCAAAACCAGAAGACTTTAGCTGACAAAAAAAAACAACGCAGAAGTCATTGCAAAAACTTTATTATGCACAGCAATACAGGAAAATAGTATTGGAAGACCTTATTTGCAAATTTATTTTTAAATTGGCATATTATAAATTTTCAATGGCTTCCAGTTGCCATAGAACCTGTCCAGTTGTCATGAAAAATGTTGCGAACTCATTCCGGATACAGCCCCCACTTGTACTCCCATGGCTCCCGCTCCATTGCGCCCTCTGCATAGGGTGCATTAAGGAGTCTTCAAAGTAAACCCCATCCCACTGCCTTACAAAATTGTGCAAGATACACGTTGCCTTCACTGCACATATGGCATTCTGCATATTAAGACTGATGCAAAAACCGCCATTTGTTTGAAAGCAAGCCAAAGGCACATTCCACCACTCTTCTTGCTCTGGTCAGCCTGTAATTGAACACTCTCTTCTCAAAGTTGAGGTTTCTACTGGAGTAGGGCCTTAGGAGGTGGTCTCCTAATGAATATGCTTCATTCCCAAGGAAAATGTAGGGTGCAGGTGGACAATTGGTTCCTGGTAGTGGAGAGTTTGCAGGCAGGTCCACATCATCGGAACTCAGCCAAACTGGCCAAAGGTGGAACGGGCAAAGATGCTGGAGTCTGAATTACTCCCATAGGAGCCAATGTCAACATATCGGAAGCAGCAGTTGGCTTCCACAACCACCAGTAGGACAAAAGAGAAATATTTTTTTATAATTGAAGTATTTGCTTCCAATTGAAATCAGTTGGACGATGCAAATATGTTTTCCATCTACCGCTCCAACACAGTTTGGAAAATTGCACCGCCCCTAAAACAAATTTTCTATCGATAGCCATTCCTCCTTCGTAGGCTTTGCCATCACCATATTGTGCATCACATTCCAAATCGTACTGCACGTGTTGCATATTATGTAGCTCACAGTAGATTTTCCAACCATTAAAGAAAAGTGCAAACTGGCCAATGATTGTCCAGTAGCTAAGTACCTGTGGAAGAAAGAAACATTAATATATGTGTTGTGTTTTACAGTATTCATCATGAAAAAAAATGGAAGAGCCTCAAGGATACCTACACATGGTATAGGAGGCAATTGCGAGAATTTAAAAATGGACAGGCTGCCTATGAACCACCTCTCTGCATCCACGCAAAGGAGTTGGACTTTTTGATGCCGATTCTAGAAATGAGCTGGTAAGTCATGCATCCTTTGAAAGTATGCCACTCCACAGAAACTGCTCTTCTTAAACTCACAAATGGCCTACTAACTGCAAAAACCAACAGACATTATTCTGTACTCCTACTTCTGGACCTTTCAGCTGCCTTTGATACAGTTGACCACCCCCTCCTCCTCAAAAAACTTTACTCCCTTGGTCTCCGTGACTGTGCTCTTCGGTGGCTCTCATACTACCTATCAAATCGCACCTTCAATGTCCCTTACAATTCTACTTCCCCCTCTCCACTTCCCTTCTCTGTCGGGGTCCCCCAATGTTCTGTTCTTGGACCTCCCTTATTTTCAATCTACACCTCTTTCCTGGGTCAGCCTCCCACGGGTTTCAATATCATTTCTACGCTGAGGACACTCAAATCCACCTCTCCACCCCTCAGCTCACTCCATCAGTCTCCTCACGCATCACTAACTTACTAACAGACATATCTGTTTGGATGTCACACCACTTCCTCAAACTCAACTTGTCCAAAACTGAGCTCATAATATTTCCTCCCCCTAGTGTCTCTTCCCCAGACTTCTCTGTCAAGAGCAATGGCACAACAATCCACCTGTCCCCACAAGTCAGGGTGCTTGGTGTTATCCTGGACTCTGAACTCTCCTTTTGGTCCCACATCCAATCACTTTCCAAAGCTTGCCGCCTCAACCTCTGCAACATCTCTAAACTTCGTCCTTTCCTAACCAATGAAACCACAGAGCTCCTGAATCACTCCCTGTTTATCTCTCACATTGACTACTGCAACTCTCTGCTCATTGGCTTACCTTTACACAGACTATCCCCACTTCAGTCCATCATAAATGCCGCTGCCAGACTCATCCATCTTACAAGCCGCTCAGCGTATGTTACCCCTCTTTGCCAATCCCTCCACTGCCTGCCATTCATCCAACAAATTAAATTCAAAATACTAACAATAAGTTACAAAGCCATCCACAACTCTAACCCCAGCTACATCACTAACCTAGTCTCAAAATACCAACCTAATCGTCCTCTTTGTTTCTCCCAAGGCCTCCTACTCTCTAGTTCTCTCATCACCTCCTCCCATATTCACCTCCAGGACTTCTCCTGAGCATTTCCCATACTCTGGAATTCCGTACCCCAATCTGTCAGGCTGTCTTGAAATCTATCCACTTTTAGGCAATCCCTGAAAACTTTTCTCTTCAGAGAAGCCTATCCTGCCTCCTCCTAACAACTACACTTTTTATTTTCTCCATCAGCTCATCCCCCACAGTTATTACCCTCGTGTATCACTTGACCCTGCCTCCTAGATTGTAAGCTCTAATGAGCAGGGCCCTCTTATTCCTCCTGTATTGTATTGAATTGTATTGCAATTGTTCTGTCTGCCCTAATGTTGTAAAGCGCTGCTCAAACTATCAGCGCTAAATAAATCCTGTATAATAATAATAATAATAAATATAAAGTATATAGACATTCTAAAGAATGCTTCTTTTTTTATAGTACTCCAAGTTCATGGGAAATGGAAGATGCTGCTGCTCCTGCTCCAGAATGATGAGAGCCCTGATTTACAAGACAGCCAGGCAATGCCTCACATGATGCTAGAGATTTGTGAGAACACATCAATATCTTCTGTCAAAATTGTGCCCCTTGGTCTGAAGTGGTCACCCCACTGTCTGAAGTGGTCACCCCACAGAATGAAGTGGTCACCCCTCCAGCTGACGTGGTCACCCTTCCAGCTGCTGTGGTCACCCCTATGGCTGTAATGGTGCGCCGTTCATAGAAGCAGGGGGCAGGACATATTTAACTGGCTGGTTGACTTAATGGATCACTTCTCAAAAAGAATTGAGGATAGCCCGAGCATTTTATTTCTGAAACGCTTGAACGAGTACAGCAATACTCACCACCATTTCATCATTCATTTCCAAATCCACACCCTCCCAACTCCCACTTACAGTACAAGTTTTCCTTATCCTATACCTCATTACCATGCTCCATCATCATCATACACAACACCACCACCTACTCCCTACACTAATTACCCACATTACCCACCCAGCTCTTATCCCCCTCGTCCATCCTCATACCATCAAGACCATTATTCCACCAATACAGTTCCCTCATGTTCCCAGGATACCCCCCACCTTTCAAGTTTCATTCATTCATCTACTTACACGCATCCCTTTGCCATAATCTATGTCCACGCATCCATTCCAACATTCCACGTACATGCATAATTACAAACAGTCGTCATCCCTTACTCCCCCTGATTCTTTTCCTTGCCCACCGACTACATCCTCCTTTCCTGTTCCTTCCACTGCATCGGCCATGGGGGCCACGGGAATGATCACCCCGCAGATTTGAGAATCTGTAGGTTCCTTTTTTTATTATTTTTTCCTGGCTTTTGTAGGAGTGGAATACCATATTTGTGTTTTGTAGGAGTGGAACCTGGTGTGGTATTCTGCCTCTGCCGCCCATCTTCCTCAGGTACAATGTGTTGTGCGTTACAAGATTATATTCTGCATACCTTGGTTCTAACAAATGGTAATTCAAGTTACTGTTGCCCTTCAACCAGTCTGCCCATTCTCTCTCAACGGAGATAAAGATGGTAATCCCTGTTACCGCACATCCGTGTGGTCCTATTGATAGTGTTGAGAGTGGCAACCTCTCAGTGCCCCTGTGAACACCATCAATAGGACCACACAGATGTGCGGCATCAGGAATCACCTCCTTTCTATCCCTCCGGCCAGAGGAGTATTTCTAGAGCAACATTAACTTTAATAACTATTTTAATTAGAACCAAGGTATGCAGAATATCATCTGTTAAGGCACAACATATTGTACCTGAGGCAGATCTATTGGTGGTATTGAGAGTGGCAACCTCTAACTGGACAAGGCCTAGTCCAGGCAGAGGTTGCAACTCTCACACCATCAATAGATATGCATCAGGTACAACGTGTTGTGCGTTAAAAGATGATATTCTGCATACCTTGTTTCAAATTAAAATAGTTATTCAAGTTATTGTTGCTCTAGAAATTATCCTCTGGCTAGAGGGAGAGAAAGAAGGTGATCCCTGGTGCCCCACATCCATGTGGTCCTATGGATGGCATTGAGAGTTGCAACCTTTGCCTGGTAGGCCTGGTCCAGGTAGAGGTTGCCACTCTCAACACCTTCAATAGATGTGCCTCAGGTACAATATGTTGTGCAATAAAAGATAGTATTCTGCATACCTTGGTTCTAATTAAAATAGTTATTCAAGTTACTGTTGCTCTGCCATTTCTCCTCTGGCTAGAGGGAGACAAAGGAGGTGATCCCTGGTGCCACACATTAGTGTGGTTCTATTGATGGTGTTCAGAGTTGCAGCCTTTGCCTGGACTAGACCAGGTCCAGGTAGAGGTTCCCACTCTCAACACCTTCAATAGATGTGCCTCAGGTACAATATGTTGTGCAATAAAAGATAGTATTCTGCATACCTTAATTCTAATTAAAATAGTTATTCAAATTACTGTTGCTCTGCCAATTCTCTTCTGGCTAGAGTAAGAGAAAGGAGGTGATCCCTGGTGCCGCACATCCATGTGGTCCTATTGATGGTGTTGAGAGTTGCAACCGCTACCTGGACTAGGCCTGGTCCAGGTAGAGGTCGCCACGCTCAACACCTTCAATAGATGTGCCTCAGGTACAATATGTTGTGCAATAAAAGATAATATTCTGCATACTTTGGTTCTAATTAAAACAGTTATTCAAGTTACCGTTGCCTTTCTTCAAGTCTGCCCATTCTAATCTGGAGGGTAAGAAGGGAGGTGACTCTATTGTTATTTTATGTTATATTTAAATATAGCATACAGTGACCAAAAAAAATAAATAAATGTGTGCACTACAAGTACACGTTAAGCAACATCTGTGTATATGTGTCTCTTCTTCATAGTGGGTAGGGGAGAGAGGGGAGGAGATTGGTAGTAGGAGGTTGGGATTGCAGGGGAGGAGGTTAGGGGTTAAGGATATTAAGAAAATTATCTTTTTTGCCAAGGTTAAAAAAAATGGCATCTATTACTTTTGGTTGCATGCAGATGTGCAGAGAGTAGCCCAAGCAACTCATTGAAACGGTAGGATACAAGATTTCCTTAGTAGGTAAATAATCTATCACACTTTGTTAGGATTGAACAAGCTTTGCGTGGTTGAGGAGATGAACCTACCTTTTTACAGACATCCGTGTGTACTCAAAGAATTTCTCTTCATGCACTCGGAGATCACTGTACATTGCCCAGAACTGGCCACGCTGTCCTCTATTGGCAATAACAGGATGGACCCAGTATCTGCGCTTGTTTTCTTGCTCTTCTTCCTCCAGCATCAGTGGTGCAGCTGTTGCACATGCGAGGAAACTGCTCTTAGCGGACATCTTCCAAAAAACAGAGAGCACACAAGGAGCACACGGAAACGAAACACACCAACACTACCTACAAAACCAGGAAGAGGAGGACCACTGTATGCAGATGTTGCCTGCCTCCAACCACCTGAAAAAAATGCTGTATAAATGCCAGGAAAACACCCTTAAAAACGCCTGAAGACAAAACGCTCAGGTGTGAATGCAGCCTTAGTGCTGCACAGAGAAGAGGGAGAAGGGGATTGCTGGACCATCTATGTGGGCTCTGACAGCTCAGTATCCCAGGAGGTGAGTACAGCGTGGACCTGGGGGGTGGGGAGGTTATATAGTGTTAGTTTTACATTTTTTTTCTATAAAGGTGAACTAACCCTTTAAGGGCAGGTAAAAAAGAAAGACCAAATAGTAGCTCGTACATGATTGAATCTTGGAGGCAATTACTGGATCACTGACTTGTTATGAGTAGAGTTGAGCGAACTTCTAGAAGTCCGGGTTCTGCTGGTTTGGCCGAACTTCGGGACAAAGTCCGGGTTCGGGTCCGGACAGAACCCGAACTTTGTCCCGGACCCCGAACCCCATTGAAATCAATGGAGACCCGGACTTTTAGGTACAAAAAATGTTGTAAAATAGTCCTGGAAGGTCCTAGAGGTCTGCAAAAGGCAGGGAATGTGGGTAAGGGTGGGACAAGTGACCTACAAATAAATGGGGACAGGGAAATAACTTTAAATATTTTTTAAAAAATAAAAACATAAAAAATGCAAAAATGGAGATCATCTTCAAAATGGGTCTGAAAAGTATTAATTAATGGTAGAGGCCATAGAACTGTTCTAAAATCATCTTCAAACTGTCAAAAAAGTATAAATAAGCCGGGAGTACCCATATCACTGTTCTGCAAAATGTGTGTGTCACTTTAAATGAAACCGTGCATCAGAGCACATCTGTTCTGCAAAATTCTTAAAAGTGTGTGTGTCGCTTTAAATGAAACCGTGAATCAGTGCACATCTGTTCTTCACACTTGTGTTGAGTCTGTATCACTTTTATTATAGCCGCTAATCAGTGCACATCTGTTCTGCAAACAGAACATGTTCTTCACACATCTGTTTAGTCTGTGTCACTTTTATTATTGCCGCTAATAAGTCAACATCTGGTGAAGAACACATCTGTTTAGTCTGTGTCACTTTTATTATTGCCGCTAATAAGTCAACATCTGTTCTTCATACATCTGGAAATAGTTTAGAACACTTTAGCTAAAACCGGGGAGGAACCATACACCTGTTCTTCAAACATCTGGAATCTGTGTGTGAAACTACAGCATAGAGAAGAGCAGGCATATGGTTTCGTTCTTCACACACAGTTTGCAGATGTTTTCAGAACAGTGATATTATATCACTGATATGATATCACTGTTCTTCAAACATCTGCAAACAGTGTGTAAAGAGCGGAACCATATGCCTGTTCTTCTCTATGCTGTAGTTTCACACACAGATTCCAGATGTTTGAAGAACAGGTGTATGGTTCCTCCCCGGTTTTAGGTAAAGTGT
>BLSH010225147.1:628333-651802 GCA_018402905.1 Glandirana rugosa
CGTGTAGACGATAAGTGTGTGTAACGTCTTGTGTACACACACTTATCGTCTACACGTTCGTAATCGCCGTTATACTTTTCGCTGTCTGATTTTTCTGCTATTCACACACATGTGTTCTGCAATGTGTGTGAATAGCAGATGTGCAAGCATTAGCGGCAATATGAAAAGCGACAGACTAAAAAGAAGTGTTCTTCATCTTCACATCTTTTTGTTTTTTTTTTACATGTCAAAATCAATGGTTCCCTATGAGTGCCCATTGATTTAAATAGAAGTCGCATCCAAATCTGATCATGATGATCTGACTTGTGGTGTTACTTGTGCTCTGAGGATCTTGAAGGGGAACCCCACACCAAAATGAAAAAAAAAGTGTCATGGGGTCCCCTCCAAGATCCATACCAAACCCTTCAGTCTGGTATGGATCTTGAGGAGAACCTGCCATGCCAAAAAAACGGGTCCATACCAGACTCTTATCCGAGCATGCAGCCCGGTAGGTCATGAAAGGGGGGGGGGGGAGCTAGCAGCCCCCCCTTGACATACCAGGCCACACACCCTCAACATGGGGGAAGTGGGTGCTTTGGGGCAGGAAGAGGGAGAAGAGCTCGAGAGGGTAAAAGACATGGAGCTGGTTAAAATAAAAGACTTTGTCAAAAAATCTGTGTACTGTTTTTATTTATATGATACTTTTTTGGTGAATGGGTAGGGGTACAATGTACCTCTTACTCATTCACATAGGGTGGGGGGGCAGGATCTGGGGTCCCCTTCTTAAAGGGGGCTTCCAGATTCCCATAAGCAACCCACCCACAGACCCTGACAACCACCGCCTAGGGTTGTGGGGGAGAGGCCCTTCTCCCCATCAACATGAAGACAAGGTGCTTGGGGGTGGAGGGTACAGAGCACCCACCTGCCCCAGAGCACCCACCCCCCCATGTTGAGGGCATGCGGCCTGGTATGGTCCAGGAGGGGGGTGCTCGGAGGGTCTGGTATAGATTTTATAGTGGACCCCACGCCATTTTATTTTCATTTTGGTGAGGGGTTCCCCTTCAAGATCCTCAGAGCACAAGTCGTACCACAAGTCGGATCGCCATGATCCGACTTGAATGCGACTTCTATTCAAATCAATGGGCTCTCATAGTGAACCATAGATTTTGAATAGAGTCAGAGAAACGCTGCTAAAAGCACGTTTTTACAGCTGCTTCTTCCTGGTGCTTGTAGTGGATTTGCAGCTCATTTTTTCTAATGCCCTGTGTGCATGAGGCCTAAATGGTATTACCACTTTTGCAGTCAAATTTAAGAAAACCTCACTATATGTTTGTTATTTGTTCCTATTCACACAACATACCTAAAAGCATACAATAAAAATCTTACTTCTAAAGAATTTCTTGACATTCCCACAGTGTCTTTGTCCCTAGACAGCATGAGCTATAACTCATTAACATACAATGCAGGAGGGCAGTTTCTAAAATGTTCAGAGAGGGCTGAAATCTAGTTTACAGCTGATAATGAGAACTGCAAACACAGTACAGACAGGATTACATATATTAAACATTACTCCACAGCCCCCTTCTAGATATTACAAAGCAGAGAGAGTATTTAAGGATTTTAAGCAAGTAAAAAACACTAAAAAATGTGACCACAATTTTTTTTTATGATACACTTTAAAATGACTTTCATTTAACATGTGATAAGTCCGACTAATAGACATTGGCCATTAAGGAAGTCAGCTCTCCACCTTGGATTTAATTAATTTAAAAAATAGCCATTCTCTATTATTTAAATACATAGTGTGAGTACACCGAAAATAGGATCTTGTGACCTTATAAGAGCCATGTACATATAGCTATAGACTATGAATACACAACAAAATAAGATAATATTAACAGAATTAGGAAATTATATTTAAAGTGATTGTAAACCTCTCATATGAAATATGAACAAAGAGTATATTTTATAGTGTATAAATGTCTCACTCCGGATCAATAAATACCATTTCTGTTTGCTGCCTCTTTCCTCTGCTATCTGCATGAGTCACTCCTGACAAGTTCTTTTGACCCCAAGAGATAAAAGATGACAGGGGAGGGAGCTCCAGCACACAGCATGTGATTGACAGCCTCAACTCAGTTCCTGTGTGCTGTATGAAGGGGTGTGTGTCCCTTCCCTTCCCTCAGCTCTCAGCTCTCCTCACTAAACTCTACAGAGTGTAAATTCACTTTCCTGCTTTGGGAAATCTCATTAAAGCGGTATATATTATGGATTTTAAATGGCTGTAACGATGAGAGAGCAATAGATAAACAGGTACACCTTATGTAGGAGGATGTATTTCATCTCTGTGTATCACTTGAGGCCAGTCACTTCACTGGGTATATGTGAGGGCTTACAACCTCTTTAACCACTTCAACCCCGGAAGGATTTCCAGCTTTAGGACCGGAGCCCTTTTTGCGATTCGGCGCTGCGTCGCTTTAACTGACAATTGCGCGGTCGTGCGACGTTGTACCCAAACGAAATTTGCGTCCTTTTTTTCCCACAAACAGAGCTTTCTTTTGGTGGTATTTGATCACCGCTGCGTCATTTCTGATTGCCGCTATAAACAAAAGAAGAGCGACAATTTTGCAAAAAAACCCAAATTTCTTACTTTTTCCTAAAATACAAATCCAAAAAAAAAATATAAAAAAACATTTTTTTTCACCGTTTTTGGCCGATTTATATTCTTCCTCATATTTGCGATAAAAAAAAATCACAATCGGCGTTTATTGATTGGTTTGCGCAAAAGTGGTCGCGTTTACGGATGATGAGAATTCATTTTTGGGGTTTTTTTTTTTTTTTTTTTTTACTAAAAATGGCGGCGATCTGCGATTTTTTGCGGTACTGCGATATTTTAGCGGACATGTCGGAACGTTTTGACACTTTTTTGGGACCATTGGCATTTATACAGCGATCAGTGCTATAAAAATGCACTGATTATTGTGTAAATGCCATTGGCAGTGAAGGGGTTAACCTGCAGGGGGCGCGCTAAGGGTTAACTATGTTCCCTGGGCGTGTTCTAACTGTATGGTGGACTGCCTATCTGGGGAAGGGAAGCGATCACAGCCTTCACGTAAAGGAAGGCTGTGATCACAGCCCTTCCCCCTCACACAGAGCGGAGGTCCGTGTTTACATACACGGACTTCCGCTCATTCGCTCCGGGGGGGGCATCGCGGGTGGCCGGCGGCAATCGAAGCCGCCGCACCCGCTCCCTGGCCCCCCCTGGACACAGTGAGCGCGCGGGCGCGCCTCCGGCGGCGCGCGCGCGCTCACTATACACGTTCCCGCAGCCGCCGTCGTATGACGGCGATTTGCGGGAACGAGCCACTTTGCCGCCGTCAGATGCCGATCGGCGGTCGGCAAGTGGTTAACATATACTACACAGTACAAGGTTCATTTTACTGTATATGCATTCTAATTATATTAAACAAATATATTTTAAATGAAAACTGCATCACATAATCTGAACATGCGATGTCAGCAAATGTTTGGCTCCTATTTAGGCCTCATGCACGTCTTTTGACGTTTTTACAGTTGCTGTTTTCAGCTGCAGACATTTTTTTCTACAGTCAATAAACCCTCCATCATGTTATCCTGTGTGTCCATGCACACATAGGCTGTTATCAACTGTTTTTAGCAGTGACGTTTTTGAGCTGTAAGAAAAACCCAAGACCAATGGGTCCTGAGAAACGTTTTTCAGCTGTAAAAACGCTCTGACGCCCAAAAATGTTCACTAACCCTCACTAACGCCCACTAACGCTACTCACCAACGTTTTTGGATGTTTTGTGTCCCTTGAAAAAATAATAAAAAAAAAAAAACGCCCCCCTCACTCTGGATCCGAAATGGTGCTTATCGGGCATCTTTCCGGATGTAGACACTGACAAATACACTAAAAAATTCCTCCACGAGACTATATTCCTGGCCAGGAAAAATGTTGCAAAAATGTGGATGAGGCAATCACCTCTCAACACTTCGGATTGGATAAGGGATGTCAATGCTGTGCTCCCTTACAAAAAATGTATACAGGGTGGGCCATTTATATGGATACACCTTAATAAAATGGGAATGGTTGGTGATATTAACTTCCTGTTTGTGGCACACTAGTATATGTGAGGGGGGAAACTTTTCAAGATGGGTGGTGACCATGGCGGCCATTTTGAAGTCAGCCATTTTGAATCCAACTTTTGTTTTTTCAGAAGGAAGAGGGTCATGTGACAAATCAAACTTATTGGGAATTTCACAAGAAAAACAATGGTGTGCTCGGTGTTAACGTAACTTTATTCTTTCATGAGTTATTTACAAGTTTCTGACCACTTATAAAATGTGTTCAATGTGCTGCCCATTGTGTTGGATTGTCAATGCAACCCTCTTCTCCCACTCTTCACACACTGATAGCAACACCGCAGGAGAAATGCTAGCACAGGCTTCCAGTATCCGTAGTTTCAGGTGAAGCACATCTCGTATCTTCACAGCATATGGTATTTTTATGGTTTTTATGGTCAGTAAAAACCAATACCGGGTGAGCTGCTCCTTCCAGGAGGTACCGCTATTCCTCCAAAGCTGACTTGATGGCCAGCAATTCCCTATCACCGACATCAAGATGGTGCACCACCACATTATGGGTGTCAGGTACGAGCATTCCTAGATGAACAGTTTCCTGGAAAGTGGATTGGTCGTCGTGGGCCAGTTGAATGGCCCCCAAGGTCTCCCAATCTGACCCCCTTAGACTTTTATCTTTGGGGTCATCTGAAGGCAATTGTCTATGCTGTGAAGATACGAGATGTGCAGCACCTGAAACTATGGATACTGGAAGCCTGTTTTTTATTTTATAAGTGGTCAGAAACTTGTAAATAACTCATGAAAGAATAAAGTCATGTTAAAACCAAGCACACCATTGTTTTTCTTGTGAAATTCCCAATAAGTTTGATGTGTCACATGACCCTCTTCCTATTGAAAAAACAAAAGTTGGATTCAAAATGGCCGACTTCAAAATGGCCACCATGGTCACCACCCATCTTGAAAAGTTTTCCCCCTCACATATACTAATGTGCCACAAACAGGAAGTTAATATCACCAACCATTCCCATTTTATTAAGGTGTATTCATATAAATGGCCCACCCTGTATATATACACAGGGGATGCCCTAATAAATACAACAAGATTTGGGATAGATGGCTTGGAGGAATCCGAAACGTGTCTGTGAAACATGGGAGATGGATGTAAGAGAAATGCGCCCGAAAGTGAGGCATAAAGACAGCATCAAAAGATATTTATTATGTTTGAATTTTACTTACCTGTCAGTAATACGAAGCAATGCTTTATATGCAAAGCTGATTTGTATACCCACACTGCGCTTGTGGGAGATCTCTGTACACTGTGCAACGGTTTTATGTTATTATTTGTTTATCTCTAATAAACGTGGTTAATCAAAAAAAAAAAAAAAAAAGCACCAACCAGAATGGCAACCCCCCCCCCCCCCAAAAAAACGCCTATTCACGCCAGCACTAAAAAATGCTCATTAACGCTCATTGACGCTCATTAACGCCCATTAACGCCAGCGCAAAAACGCAAAAAAAAGCTGAAAAAAATCACTGATAAGCTACTGACATTTTAGGATGTTTTTTTAACGTCCTGTGTGCATGAAGCCTTAGTTTCACCCTTTCATCTGTGGAACACAATCTCATGGTTGCTGATAAAGAATAAAAGAACACCTTGCTGTTTAATTGGGTTAGATCAACCTGCGATTCAAGTAAGTAATGAAACACATCAAACATGCAATTAAATAAAAATGAAATGCTGATAAATGGTAGATATCTCCTTACATATGCAAATGCTACTTAAGTCATTTTCATTTAATAGTGATTAAAACTACCTTTACATTTTAATGCGCAAAGAGCTATAATATACTAAAGTGCTCAAAAATGTAAATGTTACTTTTTGCAACTTTACTTAACATTACATTAACGAATGGAGAAATACACTATGTAGCCATGTGCTCCCTTGAAAGTGTCTTGTAGTAGTGGTACATCTGATAGCTGACCTCAATCGCACCATATATCACACACCCAGAGACACTGACCAGACCGGTTCTTGTTTTTGTTGTTTTATTTGCGGGACATAACTCGGACGGGGATAAGGGGTAACTGTGGGATGCCCAAAGAATTATGGTACAAGTTTCCCATATACAGTACAATCCTGTATATGCACACTTCACTGCAAACTCTCCCTCTGCAGACTATTGCTCCTCTCAACTCTCCAGCACTTCACTTGCTGACCGTTACTCTTACAGTTCTCTCACTACACAGAACTCACAGATTTACACTTCTTTGCTTCTCTCCAGCTCAGAGCTCAGTTTCCAGCCTGGAGGAAAATTTATCAGGCTTCTCTATACCTTTCTCTTCACCGCGGTTAGAACATGGCGAAGCCCACCCTGTTTCAGAAGGACCTCAGGAACTCCCATTACAGGCCAGGGATCACGGACCCCTGAATTGTGCAGTAAAATGCTTTGATGCTAACTGGGCCTTTGATGGACTACAACTCCCAGCCTAACCTCTTCCAGGTCCCACCGACCTGCTCTCTAATAGTGACTCTCCTTTCCCTTGACTGGCTCCCGAGGCTCCCACAGACTGTCCACCATTCCTCTCCCAGCCTGCTCCAGCACTTTCTCCTCCAGTCCCAGGGACCTTCACTCACCGCACCGGTGGATACATTAAAGTCTCTACTCCTCCTGTAGCACCTCCGCTGTTCTCCTGTTCCTCCTGTGCTGCTCCAGGAATCCTGGCTGCATCCGAACACCCAGGCCCCAAGGTCACCCTCCCCAGACTGGGGGCGACCTCCCGGGTAGGGGCCTGCACCACAGCGCCTCTGCTACATCTCCAGACTTCCACCCGACACTACTCCTCCAAGATTGGGCTGACTCTGAGTATTTAAGGAGGCCTGCCCCCTGCCAACTCTGCTTGGGGATTGGTCAGGGCTCTTTAGAACACTCCAGATGGCTCCACCTAACTCCCAGCTCTCTGACCAGATGACCTTCTCCAGGTTTCTAGAAAGAAGTGGGAGGTTCTGTTGACCTCATCTGTTAAGTCCACCCAATCCTCCCTGAGCTTCTCCTCCCAGCCCAGATCAAAACATTCAGGCCTGCACATTACAGTCAGGCCTGACTAAATTTACCTCTCCTAGCCAAAAATCCTGCTAGAAAACGCACCTATACTATGAGGGCGCTACAACTATATTGCCAAAAGTGTTGGGACACCTGCCTTTACACACACATGAAATTTAATGGCATCCCAGTCTTAGTCCATAGGGTTCAATATTGAGTTGGCCCACCCTTTGCAGCTATAACAGCTTCAACTCTTCTGGGAAGGCTGTCCACAATGTTTAGGAGTGTGTCTATGGGAATGTTTGACCATTCTTCCAGAAGCGCATTTGTGAGGTCAGGCACTGATGTTGAACGAAAAGGCCTGGCTTGCAGTCTCCTCTCTAATTCATCCCAAAGGTGTTCTCTCGGGTTGAGGTCAGGACTCTGTGCAGGCCAGTCAAGTTCCTCCACCCCAAACTCTCTCATCCATGTCTTTATGGACCTTGCTTTGTGCACTGGTCCAAATCATTTGGTGGAGGGGGGATTATAATGTGGGGTTGTTTTTCAGGGATTGGGCGTGGCCCCTTATTTCCAGTGAAGGGAACTTTTAAGGTGTCAGTATACCAAAACATTTTCGACAATTTCATTTTCCCAACATTGTGGGAACAGTCTTGCCCCTTCCTGTTCCAACATGACTGCGTACCAGTGTACAAAGCAAGGTCCATAAAGACATGGATGAGCAAGTGGGGTGGAAAAACTTTACTGGCCTGCACAGAGTCCTGACCTCAACCCAATAGAACACCTTTAGGATGAATTAGAGTGGAGACTTCTCGTCCAACATCAGTGCCTGACCTCACAAATGTGCTTCTGGAAGAATGGTCAAACATTCCCATAGACACACTCCTGAACCTTGTGGATAGCCTTCCCAGAAGAGTTGAAGCTGTTATAGCTGCAAAGGGTGAGCCAACTCAAGTACCCAATACTTTTGGCAATATAGTATACACTTTTTGTAAAAAGAGCTCTCCCAAAATTCTTATTTTCTGCTTGTGTGATTGGATCACTTCTTTTTTTGGAAATCTGAAGAGGGCTTGTTGTAAATCAGTCATCATCAGCAGGTTTATTTTCCTTTACTCATGAAATGATGATTACCACAGGCAAACTGTATCAGTATCTGAGGCTAGGTTCACACTAGTCCGACACAAAAACAGCCGGACTTTGATCCTACTTTGCTCTGCAATGGTCCTACAATGGACCTACATCAGTATGACTTCTGTGAATCAGATACAACTTTGATCTTGACAATACTATGCACCTTGTGCTCTGGGGATCTTCCGCCAAATTAAAAAAAAAAAAAAACGGCATGGATTCCCCCTCCAAGAGCATACCAGGCCCTTCAGTCTGGTATGGATTTTAAGGGGAACCCCATGCCAAAAAACGGCGCGGGTCCTCCCCAAGATCCATACCAGACCCTCATCCGCATGCAGCCTACAGGCTAGAAAAGGGGGTGGGGACAAGAGAGCACCCCCACTCCTGGACCAAACCAGGCCACATGCCCTGAACATGGGGAGTATGTGTGCTTTGGGGCAGGGGCGGCACTGCGCCCCCTACCCCAAAGCACCTTGTCCCCATATTGATGAGGATTAGGGCCTCTTCCTGACCCTTGCCGGTAGTTGTTGTGGTCTGCGGGCGGGGGGCTTATCAGAATCTGGAAGCCTCCTTTAACAAGGGGCCCCCAGATTCTGGCCCCCACCCTATGTGAATGAGTATGGGGTACATTGTACCCTTACACATTCACCTAAAAAAAGTGTCAAGAACACTACAGCGGTTTTTAAAGTATTTTATTAAATCAGCTCTGGCGTCTTCAGCTCTTTCGTGGGGTCTTCTCCCTCTCCGTGACCTCTTCGGCTCTTTTGCTGGGTCACCGCGGAGAGGGAAAAGACCCCGCAAAAGAGCCAAAAATGCCGCGGAGAGGGAGAAGACCCAGCAAAAGAGCCAAAGACGCCAGAGCTGATTTAATAAAATACTGTAAAATCCGGTGTAGTGTGATTAGTTTTGACACTTTTATTTAGGTGAATGTGTAGGGGTACAATGTACCCCATACTCATTCACATAGTGTGGAGTGCCGGAATCTGGGGGCCCCCTTGTTAAAGTGGCTTCCAGATTCCAATAACCCCCCTCCACAGACCTCGACAACCATCCGCAAGGGTTGTAGGGAGGAGGCCCTTGTCTTCATCAACATGAGGACAAGGTGCTTTGGGGTGGGAGGTGCAGAGCCCCCCTTGCCCCAAATCACCCATACTCCCCATGTTGAGGGCATGAGGCAGGGTATGGTGCGCTCGCTCGTCCCCATCCCCTTTCCTGGCCTGCCAGGCTGCGTGCTCGGATAAGGGTCTGGTATGGATTTTGGGGGGCCCCATGCCATATTTTGCATATTTGATGCAGGGGTTCCCCTTAAAATCCATACCAGACCGAAGAGTCTTGTATGGATTTTGGGGGGGTCCCATGCCTTCTTTTAGCGTGGGGGTTCCCCTTAAAATCCATACCAGACCGAAGGGCCTGGATGGTCTTGGAGGGGGGCCCCATGCTGTTTTTTTTTAAATTTGGCAGGGGTTCCCATGATATTCAGTGTGCTGAAGTAGGATCAAAGTCGGACAAAGTAGTACAGGAACCTTTTTCAAAGTCGGGCTGACTTCGTCAGACCAGTTAAGACGGCTCTCATAGGGAATAATTGATTTTGTGACATAATGCTCCTAATGTCGGTCCATTTCTCGGACTGGTGTGAACCTAGCATTAACAGGCAAGTATCTGCTGTGATGTTTGCATAAATCCTTACCATGTGTATAACTGACTTTAAAAATGAATACTTTATGTGTTGTCTAAGCCCAAGAAATAGGTAGACAGTCGCTCCCTCTCTCATTCTTTAGAAACATTCTGCCTGCACTTTGACTAGTAGGATATGAGGGGACATGTTGCTCAACAATTTCAGGAAAACTGCTGGCTGGCTGTCATGCTGACCTAATGGGTTCACTATTTTCAGAGTTGCTTATCCAGAACAAGTATGCCGAGCAGGAGTTTTTGATTTTTTTCACTGACTATTTTTTTGTTCGAGGTCAATAACTTGGGAAATATCACCCCATGGACAGCCATGCCAGTAGCATTTTCAGAATTACACTTGCATATTTTTCTTTCAGGAAAAGTTCAATTTCCTGGGGCTGCCCTCTGCAAAACTTGGCCACATGAAGGAATTAAAAAAAAAACAACAAATTTTAGTAAAGCACCAACAGCAGTGCAATAATTATATGTTTTAAATATATATATATATTTAATTACATTTAGCTTTACCCTCTATCACTTTCTCAAAATTCTTTATTTAGAGAATTCCCTCCAAAGTAAAGCTCAATCTATGCTAGCATGTAGTTTGTTATACACATGTACAGTTCTACACAAACATCACTCGGTTCTAAAAAATGGAGGAGGTTAAGAGCCGTATTTTCAAGGTTAACAGAAGCCACACTGATCTTAGGATTTTTTTTTCACATCCTCGTTAATCATTAGTTTTGATCCTACACTTTTACCCTGACCACAACTGGAAACAAATGTTGACCTGAAGTATTAAGAAAGCAGCTTTCCGTTTTGCCTTTGTGGTTAACATTAAGCATATGTTCTGTGTGCAAGCTTCATCTTCATCTCATCTTCTAAGTGCAATAGAAATCAGCAGCAATGGAATTAAAAATAAAGGGTCACTGTAGGTATCTAAAGGTATTGGGAAACTGGTTTTAGCTGCTAGGTTTCTAAACACCCATCCTGATTCAGGGCTTTAATTTCCTCATAATCTTTACTTGTTTACAGGCTGAATGAATGATCAAATAAAATGTTGCTAGAAGTTTGTTAGGCACATGCTTGTTGATTTACAAAAACTGGAGAGTTCAAAATCTGGTGCAGCTCTGCATAGAAACCAATCAGCTTCCAGGTTTTATTTTGTCACAGCTTCATTGAACAAGCTACCACAGCTGCACCAGATTTTGCATTCTCTAGTTTTAGTAAATCAACCCCAGTGTGACAAAATAGCCAAGGATAAGTAAAAACTTTTAACAGTATTTTACTTTTTTTTTTTTTTTCAAGAGACTTTATTGAATAAGATGTACATACAAGAAAGGTAGAATATTGCAAAGCTCTGAGTCGTGATAACGACTCAGAGAAAATATGACATATTTTCAAAATTAAGAGTTGAACAGATAATAACAGTGAACGGTATAACATAACAATATGGTACCGAAAAGCAAAAACAGTCAATTATACAGACAGCCCGATGGATCTTACAAGGTTGGGGGGGAAGGGTGGAAGGGGGGGTGGGGAAGCTTTACCTGACAGATCATGATGCCTAAGAATGTAGATATACGCTGACAGAAAAAAGGTTACGTATCTCAAGAAGTCCGAGTGCAGGGGGCTTAGAGGAGGGGTCATATCAGGTCCGGGGGGAGACAATTTTGTTTCCATTAGGAACAGCGTGGATAGGCTGATAAGAGTTGTCTAGAAAAAAGTTAAAGGAGGTCGATTGGCACATGGCCATCTTTGTTGGTGGCATATGCGGCACAAAGTCCTTCCATTTTCGGTGAAAGGAATCAGCTGCTTTAGGGAGATTAAAGTCTGTTAGGATTAGTTCCTTGATGTACAGTGCCATCAGTTCTTTTTTGACCTGGTTGACCGAGGGGACAGTAGGAGAAATCCAGTTTTTTAGTATGGCTCTTCTGGCCAACAAGAGGGTGGTGAGCAGCCAGGTTGTGATCTCCGATTGGAGAGAGGTTTGTGCCGAGTCCCAGTAGCCAAATAGTAGAAGTAGGGGGTCCTTCGGAAGGGAGGTGCCCGTGACCGAATGTAGAAATGTTAGAATGCGCTCCCAGAAAGTGACGATATGGGCACATTTCCAGAGGCGGTGTGCGAGAGAAGGTCTATGTTGTTGACAGAGAGGGCAACATGCAGCTTGAGGGCCTTGTTAGCGAGGAAAGGGATGAGAGCCCGGTGCATAATCTTCATTTGGGTCTCTCGCCATATCTCATTTGGGGTGTGCTTTAGGGTAAAGAGGTACCCTTTCAGAATTTTCCCAACCAGGTCAGGGTCCGAGAAGTCTCTGTTCCAGTTTGCCACAGATGAGGCTTCAAGGGTGGAGGAGGTCGATATTAGCAAAGGTTTGTAGATATCCAAAATCTTGTAGGAGTTACTTTGAATGAGGGTATCTATAATGCTATCTCGGAATCTCTTGGTTCTTTCCATACAGGTGGATTGTACATAGCTGGTGCACTGCCAGAAATGGAAAATTTGATTTTTGCGTAGGGAGTATTGTTCGGTGATGTTGGAGAAGTCCCGAGGAGAGCCGGAGGTCTCGTCATATAGAGAGGAAAAATTCAACAGGCCTTTGGTTTCTCAGTAGCTGAACGCTTCGTATGCCTCTCCCGGCAGGAAGCTTGGGTTACCTCTGTTTGGGAGGAATTTGGACATGTAGGAGGGGAGTTTAAGAGGTTTCCTATGCTGACTCCAGGCGATTGCAGTGTCCCTGATCAAGAGGTTGTGTTGTATGTCAGGTGGTATAGTTTTCCACTTGGAGTGGATCAGAGCTGCCAAGGAGTGAGGGAAGACCATGTTCGATTCTATTTGAGTGACATGAAGATTTGGTTATCCAGTCCACACTAAATCTTAGCAGGCAAGCTATATTGTATAGTCTGATATTGGGGAGGTTTGCTCCCCCTTCACGCCTGGGGAGATGCAATTTTTGAAGAGAGATACGGGGGCGTTTCACCTGCCAAATGAAACGTGATATACTTTTGTTTAATGATTGAATATCCTTGTGCTTAAGTAGCAGAGGGATTGTCTGGAGGGGGTATAGGATGCGGGTGAAGGAAACCATTTTTACTAGGTAGCATCTCCCCATGAGTGAGAGGGGCAGGTCCATCCAGATGTCCAATTGCCGACACACCTTAGTAAAAAGAAGGGGGTAGTTGAGATGATAGAGAGACGATGGTAGTTTGCCTATGTTTATGCCTAGGTATGTTATGTGAGAACGTGCCAATGCAAAGGGAGGGGTTGAGGTCCAAGAGTGGGTGGAGGATGATCCTAGTGAAAGTATCTCGCTCTTATGGTAGTTGATGCGGAGGCCTGAGCATAACCTAAAGGAGTCGAATATGTTTTTGATGACGTGTATGTCCGTGGCTGGTTTGGAGGTGAAAATAAGTACGTCGTCAGCGAAAAAGGATGTGCGCAGTTCGACGCCTCGTATTTTAATGCCATGTAACGGGGCTACATAGTTGAGATACCTAGAAAGCAGTTCCAGGGCTAGGTTGAACAGCAAGGGGGAAAGGGGACATCCCTGCCTGGTGCCCTTGTGGAGCCTGAATTCGGGGGTGAGGAGACCCACCACCACCAGCCAGGCCGCAGGAGTAGAGTACATGGTTTTGATGAGATGCACAAAGGCACCTTCGAAGCCCAGTTGGTTAAGTACTAAGTAGAGCCAGTCAAAGCTCACATTGTCAAAGGCTTTCTCCGCGTCCAGGGTGATGATGGCATGCCCCCCCCAGCTCTTTTAACAGTCTCAAGCACCGCAAGAACCTTTCTGATGTTTAGTGTGGCGGTTCTGCCACGTACGAAACCAGATTGAGCGGGATACACCAGGTCAGGGATAAGAGTGGCTAGCCTAGATGCTATGATTTTTGATAAAAGTTTTACATCTATGTTTAGTAAGGATATGGGTCTGTATGAACCGGGTTGGGTGGGGTCTTTGCCCTTTTTTTCCAAAAGTTTAATGATGGCTTGGCTTCCAGTGGGGGGGGGGGGGGTAAGCACCACCTTTCCAAAGAGTGGAGTATACTTCTTGTAGGGTTGGAGAGACATCGTCGATCATCATTTTGTAAAATTCCCCAGTGAAGCCGTCGGGACCAGGGGCTTTGGATGGGGCCAAATGACGTATGGCTGTGATTATTTCTGTGACTGAAATCTCTGCGTTTAGCATCTCTAGTTGCGAAGGGGTAATTTTTGGGAGATTGACCTGGGCTAGAAAGTCGAGGGCTTTTTCTTTGTCTATGGGGTCATGGGTATACAGATTGGAATAGAATTCCAACATAATTTGGCTGATTTCCTCAGGTTTGGATTTATCGTTGCCTGCAGGATCTTTTAGAGTAGATATATGTGTGGGTTTGTATGGGCCTTTAGTTAGTTTGGCTAATAGCCTTCCAGATTTGTTTCCAAACTTGTACAGGTGGGCCTCAAGGCGATCTCTATGGATCGTCTCAGTCTTATCTGCCCAAGCGTCAAAGGATTTTTTTGCTGCTAACCAGTTAGCTCTATTTTCAGGGGTGTTGTGAGTGTTTAGGGCGTTCTGGGCGGATCTAAGGTTGTCAGAGGCTAGCTTGTATTGATGCTGCGTATGTCTTTTGTAAGATGCTGTGTAGGAGATTATGTGGCCTCTTAAACAGGCCTTGCCTGCCTCCCAAAGCAAGTTTGGATTGTCTGTGTGGGGTTGGTTGTTAGACAAATAGTCGCGCCATTTGTCAGTTAAAAAGGAGCGGAAGTTCTCAATGTTCTGGAGGAAGGAGGGGAATCTCCATAGGTTGGGTGAATGCTGTTGAGTATTGAGTTCTAGGGATACGGAGATTGGGGCGTGATCCGAGATTGCAATGTTGTGGACCTCAGCTTTTGATATTCTCGGGATTAATGTTCTGGTGCAAAATATGTAATCTATTCTGGATAGGGAATAATGAGGGTGAGAGAAAAACGTAAATTCCCTATTCAGGGGGTGGTGTAGCCTCCAGATGTTTGTAAGATCTAGGGAATCAACCATGGTGGCCAGAAATGTGGGGTGGCAGGCATGCTGGGAAGTGCTGGTGGCCTTCAGTGGGGATCTATCTTCCAAGGGGTGGAGTATGTCATTAAAATCCCCTCCAAGGATATGGGGGGTATCTGGGTGTTTCAGCAAAGATGTTGTAAGATCAGCATAAAAGTGCTTATCAGGGGTGTTAGGGGCATAGATGTTTGTGAGTAGGAGATCTGAATTGGCCTGTTGGATCCTTATCGTGACCCTCCTGCCTTGGTTGTCAGAGTCAGTTGTGGAAATTTTATAGGGGAGGTTTTTGTGGGTCAGTATCAGGACCCCGGCTTTGCGGCCGATAGCATCTGAGCCATATACCTCTCCGACCCACATTTTGCGCATGCAGTGGTAGTCTGATGATGACAGATGGGATTCTTTAAAAGAGCTATATCGGTTTTTAGACGTTTGAGATGGCGAAGAATTTTAGTACGTTTCGTGGGGGATTTGAGTCCTTTAACGTTCCATGATACTATCTTTATATCAAGATGGGGGGAGAGGGGGGTATACTCGCTGTGGGATGCTAAAGCATGGGGTTTGAACTGGAGTGCACTCTAAGGAGACTGTTGGTGTTGGGAGAGGGGGTTGCGATGTTGTGTCTGCCAGGTAAGAGGAGAAGGTTGGGGTGAATGGGGGTGGGTGGGTATGTGTATGTAAGCAAAATGATGACTATGATGTGCGAGAAAGAGTACCAAAGAGAGAAAATAACATAACTTGTGAGCACTTCGCTTCTTCCTGCATGAACGGACTGCATCCATGAGCTTCCAAAGGAACACCTCGGTCGCGTTTTTGGTGGATCCGAGAGATAGGGCATTATACGGCAGAATCACCGTGGGGGGGGGGGAGCAACTTTTTTTATTTAGGTAAATATTAGTCTACTTTTCACATCTTCCAGAGTCTGCTTAGCAGTCTATCATAAAAAGTTTGTGAAACACAAAGCTCCATAGCTCAAGCTGAGGAAGCCAAACTGAATAACTCATCCCTTATTAGACAAATCAGTCCAAGGTTTCAATCAGAAAAAGCCAACAGTGAGGTAAGCTGCTACTGCTCTAACGACTCTCTAAATAACCTTTAGCCCAGGTTCACAATGAGGGTGGGTTTAAAATCAACTGAACTTGCACGATTTCAAGCTGGCAATGCAGTCTGACTTCAGGGGTGATTTGACAGACACCTGTGCGGGTTCATTTCTATTCAAATCGCCCCCATAGTCACCAAAAGTAGTACAGGAACTACTTTTGAGAATCGGAGTGGTGCTGTACCGCTTCAGATGGTGCCATTGTCTGCAATAGCATGTCAGGACATGTCAAATCGCATGCCAAATCGGCCCAATGTGAACGTGGGCTTAGGCCCCTTTCATACAGGTGGTCCGCTCAGGTCCGCCTGTCAGTTTTTCAGGCGAACCTGATCTGACGCTTCATTCACCATGGAGAGGTTGATGTCAGCGATGACATGTCCACTGACATCCGCTGCTATCTGATCTGATCCTCTCCGCCAAATCCACATGGAGGGAGGTCCTAGTATTTTCCATCCATCTGGTGGATTGGATCAGATGGGATCGGATGAAAGCGGACAGATTTTCATCCAATCTCTCCATGGAGGAGAGCGGGACACTGACAGGTGAGTGAGCGGAGATGAACCTGTCATCCGCCTGCTCGGCAGGGATCAGCGGATCAATTACATGGGCGGTCCGATCAGGTCCACCTGTCAGTTTTTTAGGCAAACCTGATCGGACCCTCCATTCATCCCTATGGGGCAGTGGATGTCATCGGTGACATGTTCGCTGACATCCACCACTATACGATCTGATCCTGTCCACCAAGTCCAGACAGATGGTGACCCTATTTTCCATCTGTCTGGAGGATCAGATCAGACCGCCTGTCCGTTTTAACCCAATTTCCCCATAGGGAAGAGTGGGACTTTGTCCGTCTCCACTCTGCACAGTGAGCGAAGACGGACATGTCATCTGCTGGCTCAGCGGGGATCAGCGGAGAGATCCCCCCTGCTGAGCAAAGTGGAGTGCGCCGAGCGGACCGCCTATGTGAAAGGACCCTTAGGCCTCATGCACACTGCACATTTTTACAACTTGTTTTTTTTGTTTCATGCATTTTTTTCTGCAGCCAGTAAACCCCCCTAGCATGTTATCTTATGTGTCCATGCACACATAGGTTGTTAACAGCAGTTTTTGTCAGGGGCGTTTTTTGGCTGGAAAAAAACTTTAGAACTAGTGGGTATTAAGAGGAGTCTTTTAGCTGTAGAAACGCTGAAAAATGTGGTTATTCAGCGTTTATCAGCTTTTGTGGGAGAATAGTTTTGCTAAAAAAAGCTAAAAAACGCTACAGACAATAAACGCTGAAAAATACTACTGAAAAAGCACTGCAAAACTCATTCTACAGCTACAGCTTTCTACAGCTAATGCCACTGACATTTTTCTAATGTCCAGTGTGCATGAGGCCTTAGTGCACGAAAATCCTTTGCCATATATTACATGTTATTTGTAAAACAACAAAGGTATACATATAGTTAAAAAACTGATACAAAACTAATATAAATAAAAATAAAATAACATTTACACCAAAACCATTACTCTTTCCCATTAATATTTTAGATATATAATTATATTTATATATTTTTTAACAAAATAAATATGGCAGTATTTGTTTAGGGCTGTTCTGTGCAATGCCATTGCACAGAGCAGATAAGTATAACATGTTTGTTGTTTTAATTAAAGAAAAATTAGCCTTTAATAACACTTCAAAGCCCAAATTATATAGTATAAGCTTCAATTACCAAATTGCCAGATGCAAATCAACTGTGGAGATTTTTAGACCTCCCAGTGTTAAAGAGGAGGTGGCTCCTTGCACAGATGGAAAGAGCTGCAAGGGCTGGGACAGTGAAAATAATGGGGGATTTTAACTACCCGGAAATTAACTGGAGTAAGTTTATTGAGGCCCCAACTATAAATGATGCTTTGCTGGACCTGATAATCTCAAACCATGCAGAGCTTATTACCAATTTTCATATAAAAGAACATCTGGGTAACAGTGACCATAACATGATTTCATTTAATGTAAGCTGCAAGCAACAAATACACACGGGAAAGATAAAAACACTTAATTTTAAGAGAGAAAATTTTACAAGGATGAGGGCTGCTCTCCAGGACTTAGACTGGGAGGGAATATTAGCATCGATGAACACAGAACAGAAATGGGAATTTTTCAAAAAGACTGTATGCAAACTCACTGCAAAATATATTCCCAAGGGCAGTAACTTTAAAAGGCTAAAAATAAAAACTATGTGGCTCACAGCCAAAGTTAAAAAAGTTATAAATGATAAGAAAAGAGCATTTAAAAAATATAAAAATTAAGGAACACTATCATCATTTAAATGTTACAAAGAATATAACAGAATATGTAAAAAGGAAATCAAGGACGCAAAAATTCTAAACGAATGACAGATTGCAAAAGATAGTAAGACAAACCCCATAAAATTCTTCAAATATATTAATAGTAAAAAGGTCAGGTCTGACGCAACTCTTTACCGGGTACAATGCTACACATATGGTGGGATTGCCCCAAATCAAACCATTCTGGTCGCAAGTCCATAATATAATCCAACAGGTCACCACATATTCCATTGATTTCTCCTTTCAACAATACTTGCTGCAACACTCGAGAGTTCTAAAACACTCATTCAGGAAATCTCTCACGATGCATATGATAAACACGGCTAGAATGTGTATCCCAGCCCTATGGAGACAAACTCGCTCCCCAACGCTGAAAGACTGGTTCTCTCGGCTAAACAGAGTTAGGGACATGTAGGAGCTGATCGCCACTTCCCTCGATAACTCGGATAAATTTAAAAAGACGTGGTCATGTTGGACCCACTTTCAAACTACCAACGACTATCGAGCAGTCTATTTATGAACTTCCCCAAATACCCCTAGATATCCGGTAACGGTCACTGGAATATGGTGTGGCCAGATATGGCAGACCCCTTAAGTAGATCACAGGAAGTATCTTTTACCCCTCCCCTTAACCCAGCACTAGGCTATCACACCGCCTCTCCCCCCCTCCCAGTTCCCGCTACCTTTACCTTTTGCATAGAACCTTAAACACACGCTTACCTTAGCAGCAACATATACAGAGCTTTTCTATAAGAATGATTAAAGGCTGCGCCCCAATGTGTAATGTTTATGGAATTGCATCTGAAATCCACATTTATTCATGCTATGTCTTATCTCTTCTCCATCTCTGATTTGATCGTGTTATTAATTGTGGCTGAACGTGTCTGTACTCTATCTTAATCGATCAATAAAGTCTTTATGGAACAAGAAAAAAAGGTCAGGCCTGAGCATGTAGGCCCTTTACAAAATAATGTAGAGTGCGTGACAATGTTAAGGGGTAGCTTCTGTCTAGCTTCTCTGCCACCTTCTCCAGTTCAGGTTACCCTTTTCAGGCCAGCTTCAACAGGTAATTTTGCTTGAACCCCCAGCACCTGGTACCTGTTGAGGCCTAATAGTAGCTGTCAGAGAATATCAACCAGTTATTTGGCTAAAAGAAATATGCAAGTAAGAAGACGTTCAAATGCGCACGAGATCTATGTTGGCACCAGACAGGCTATTTAAAGATGCTCCTGTCTGTGCTCTATGCTGACTGGTCTATTATTATTATTACTATTAAAGCAGTTGTATGCTCTCCAAAAATGTCCTTAATTAAACAAATGTGCAATGTAATAATGTCTTCCAAATTAAACTCTATGAACGATAATGTCTGATAATCAAACTTACTGAAAAAAAAAGTCCACAGTCAATAAATAAATACATGGAACTTAGAATAGTGTGTTATCCTTAAAACCGCTTTAATAAGTCACTGCATAAAAACACCTCCCTCTAGGGTATGCACTTACATCAATGTATATAAAACACAGCATGTAAACAATCTCTTGCATGTAAACGTAAATCGGCATGTACGACTTCTTCTCACCGCTCCAGATCTCCAGATCTCCTCACTGGCGGTGTTCCCAGGTGAAGGGCTCACACTGCCGTCAATCACAGTAACTGCGTGGTCACGCACTGACGCGTTTCGTCATCACTTCGTCAAAGGGCGATCCCCTTTTTTCACGCGGTGTGGAGCAGGATACACTGAGTACTTTAGAGCCTAGGACATACAAACATCATAAGACGACCGGATATATAACGAACTTGGCATGGACTGATAATGTTACATTGAGTCTTATTGGCTCTATTACCGTTTAAATTGAGGGTCACTCTCTCTTTTTATAGCGCTATTGGATATATTGGAGTGTAACTTGTGTATGCTTTAATATTTGTTTTAATTGTCATTTTTATTTACAGCGGCAGCTATATTGCTCACTAGGGTGCTGGCAGTTCCAGCATCTCATTTGCTTATATTTGATTGCCATACCAGAAGCGCTGATTGGGTTTGTGTATTAATCATCTCAAGGTTGATCATTTTCCTTATATACTAGATTAATCAAGCATAGTTAACAAAATCTTGTCAGACTGGGCATACAACCGCTTTAGAAACGAGCTGTGTCCAATCCATTTCCTAATCGTGAACCAGGGTCTCTAGCTTCCCTACTCATAGAAGGTAATGAAGAATATGAAGTGGAAGCAATCCTGGACTGCAGGAAGAGGGGAAGCCATGCCCAGTTCCTCATTAAATGGAAGGACTATGGTCCTGAGGATAATTCACAGGAGCCTTCTTCTAATGTTCATGCTTACTTCCGACTCCACCCTGAGATATGGACTCTGGAGGCTGCCTTTTAGGCAGAGAATAGCAACCAGCCATTTGGCTAATAGAAATGTGCAAGTAAGAAGACATTTGCATGTCAAAAAACGTTTGGCTAACAGAAATGCGCATGCGTGCATGAAGGTTCTCAGAACAGCAAACACGAATGTGAGCACAATGTATGTTGGCGTCAGACGGGCTATTTAAGGATGCTTCTGCCTGTGCTCTATGCTGACTGGTCTTCAGCTTTCCCTGTGTCCTGTGTACCTACAGTGTATTCCCTTGGTTGCTGACCCGGCTTACTTCTGACTAGACGAATTCGAATTTCTGAAATTTGAATTTCCGAATTTTCGTAATTTCGAATTTGAAAATTCGGTAATTTGAAAATATGAAAATCCGAAATTCGAAAATTTGGAAATCCGAAAATTGGAAAACTTCAAAATCAAAACTAATAACTAACTAATAATAACTTAACTATTGCTAACTATTAAATTATAGTTATTGGAATTTCCTTTAAAATTTGGCTGTGATAAATTTGTATTTACTTTCACTAACAGCCAAATTTTAAAGGAAATTTCACTACCTATAATTTAATAGTTATTTATTAGTTAGTTATTATTTCGAATATTTGGATTTTCTTTCTTATTTTCGAATTTCCGAATTTTCACATTTTTGGATTTTCAAATTTTCTACTTGCGATTTTCCAAATTTCCGAATTTCTAATTTCGGCATTTTCTAATTTCAAATTAGCGAATTCAAAAATTTCTGAATTTTTGAATTCCGAATTTGAAAATTTCCGAATTCCGAAAAAAAACCCAAATATAGCGAAAACGAAAATGAACAACATTTTCGGCCATGCACATGTCTACTCCTGACCTGATCTTGGATTCTGCTTCTGTCTTGTCGCTAGTTTCTGACCCGGCTTGTTCCTGACCCGGCTTGTTCCTGACTTTGGCTCTGCTCCTGATTTGGTACCTCATTGCCCGCCTGTTGATGACCCTGTCTATCCGATGACTACTTTCCTGTCTCTGATCCTGACTTACCGCTCCGCTCGAGTATCTGCCTGGCTGTCTGCTGCAGTGCTGCACCATGCTGAACGTTCCTGCTGCAAGTCTGCTGAGAGCTCTGACCAGCCGCACACCTTGGCCCCGCAGGGCAAGTGGAGTACCTCCTTAACCACAGCTGAACTATTGTGCATGGCTACGGTTTCTGGTCTGATGAGTCTCCTGCTGCCTTGGAACAACTACATCTCCTGCAGCAACTTCCCTGACCAACATCTGCAGGCACTCGTGTTCCTCCTGTCCCTTGGCACCCTCTGTTTCACATCCAGTGGGGCCTGGGTTAGAGACACAAGAGAGGCCAACCTTGTCATTTCAGTCTCCGCTCAGGTATGTGACAGTAGCTTCTCTGGAACACAAATGCCTCCTGCTAGGGGAAAACCCCAGATCCTCTGAAACATTTATCTTCTCACCAGCCACACCTTCTAGGTCAGCCTCTCAGGGATTGGCTAAGGTTCAATAAACATTCAAAACTCTAGTGATTTATCCCCCCCCTCTATTTGCTGGAATGCTCTTCCAGCAGCAGATAGGAGCAAACAACCACCAGGTTTAAGGAAAACCCTGAGCAGACCTAAAATATAAATTACAGCTCAGCTGACTACAGCAAAGCTTTAATACCTAAATTTAGCTAGCCCAGGGCAGGAGTTCTACACTAAATACAATGTCAATTGGACATATATATCACTAGAGTTGAGCGAACCTCTGGAAGTTCGGGTTCTGCTGGTCCGGCCGAACTTCGGGACAAAGTCCGGGTCCGGACGTAACCCGAACGATCGCACGGACACCGAACCCCATTGAAATCAATGGGGACCCGAACTTATAGGCACAAAAATGGCTGTAACTAAGTCCTGGAAAGCCCTAGAGGGCTGCAAAAGGAAGGAAATGGGGGTAAGGGTGGGGCAAGTGACCTACAAAGAAATGGGGACAGGGAAATAACTTTAAATATTTAAAAAAAAAGAAAAACATAAAAAATGCAAAAATGGAGGTGAATGTGGATAATCTTCAAACTGTGTCTGAAAAGTATTAATTAATGGTAGAAGCCATATAACTGTTCTAAAATCATCTTCAAACTAGGGCAAGTGCCCTACAAAAAAATGGGGATAGGGAAAATAAATTAAAATCAAATAAAAAAATGGGAAGGGGGGTGGATGTGGAGTAGGAGCCTAGAGGTTGACTAGGCCGTGACCGTGGCAGTGTAGGTGGAAGTGGCGGTGGTAGAGGAGTAGGAGGAGGTAACCAACATGTTTTTTTTTTTTTGTATTGAGGCCTATTCAAAAAAAGAAGTATATGAATGGCTGTGTGAGTCCGGTCTAAATGTTTATTCTGCACAAGGTATAGACAAGTCTTGTGGGATCCATGCCTGATTCATTTTAATAAAGGTAAGCTTGTCCACGTTGGATGTGGACAAACGGCTCCGCTTGTCTGTGATAACGCCCCCTGCCGTGCTAAACACACGTTCCAACAATACACCGGCTGCAGGGCAGGCCAGCACCTCCAAGGCATAAAGGGCAAGCTCAGGCCATGTGGCCAATTTGGAGACCCAGAAGTTGAATGGGGCAGACCCATCAGGCAGTACGTGTAGGCGTGTGCCCACATACTCTTGCACCATGTTGCTGAAATGCTGCCTCCTGCTAAGACGTTGTCTATCGGCTGGTTGTGCTGTTTGTTGTGGCGGGCTGCTGACAAAGCTTTGCCACATTTCAGCCATGCT
>BLSH010225147.1:664687-681289 GCA_018402905.1 Glandirana rugosa
CGTTTTACCGATCGGCCGAGTCCGGGTGGGCGGAGATGTAAACGGGTCACACGTCAATCGCTCTATATCGCAGGGACGGGCACGAATGACCAGGTACATAGTCACCAATACACCTGGAACGGTGTCTACCGCAACGCGTCACGTGTGAACTAGAACAGGGGCTGAACAAACGCGTCCCTTCCCTACCGAGGGTACCTTTTCATCACCGCCGACCCTTGGTGCATTACACCCTGTCGGTGGCGGTAGTCCAAAAACTTTGACAGGCACAGGTGGTCTGCCTTACTGTCGTTCCTGGCCTTTGAAATGCTGTCATTCCGTCTGGTGGACACGGACAGTTTCAAAAACCTGATGGCGGTGGCTGTCCCACATTACGTGGTTCCCAGCCGCCACTACTTTTCCATGGGAGCCATCCCTTCCCTGCGCAAACAAGTCGGGGACAAGATCAAGTGTGCACTGCGCAACGCCATCTGTGGCAAGGTCCACATAACCACTGATACATGGACCAGTAAGCACGGGCAGGGACGCTATATCTCGCTAACTGCACACTGGGCAAATGTAGAGGCGGGTGGGCCTGAGCCGGCTAGCCATTTTGCGCATGTCCTTCCACCACCGAGGATTGCAGGGCATTTCTCTTTGTCTCCTGTTGCCTCCTCCTCCTACTGCGCTTCCTCCTCCTCGACCACCCACTCATCCGCTCAGCTTAACACCTTCACCACCAACATCAGCACATCCAGGGGGAAACGACAGCAGGCTGTTTTAAAACTGATATGTTTGGGGGAAAAACCCCACACTGCGCAGGAGCTGTGGATGGGCATTGAACAACAGACCAATGAGTGGTTGTTGCCACTGAGCCTCAAGCCCGGCCTGGTGGTGTGCGACAATGGCCGAAATCTCGTAGCGGCTCTGGGCCGAGCCCGTTTGACGCACATCCCTTGCCTGGCGCATGTGCTGAATTTGGTGGTACAGAATTTCCTAAAAAACTACCCGGATATGTCAGAGTTGCTGTATAAAATGCGGGCCATCTGTGCACACTTTCAGCGTTCTCACCCTGCTGCTGCTTGCCTGTCTGCGCTGCAGCGGAACTTCGGCCTTCCCGCTCACCGCCTCATATGCGACGTGCCCACAAGGTGGAACTCCACCTTGCACATGCTGGAGAGACTGTGCGAGCAGCAGCAGGCAATAGTGGAGTTTCAGCTGCAGCACGCACGGGTCAGTGACTCTGCGGAACAGCAACACTTCACCACCAACGAGTGGGCCTCCATGCGAGACCTGTGTAGCGTATTGCGGTGTTTTGAGTACTCCACCAACATGGCCAGTGCCGATGTCGCTGTTCTCAGCGTTACTATCCCACTTCTATGTCTCCTTGAAAAAACACTTCGGGCCATGATGGAAGAGGATGTGGCACAGGAGGATGAGGAGGAGGAGTCATTTCCACGGTTATCAGGCCAGTCATTCGCAAGTGGCTCGGAGGGTGGGTTCCTGCACCAGCATAGGCCAGGTCAAAAATATTCAAGCCAGGGCACAGTTCTGGAGGACGAGGAGGACGAGGAAGATGAGGAGGAGGAGGAGTAGGAATTGCAGCAGGGTGGCACCCAACGCAGCTCTTGGGCATCACTGGAGCGTGGCTGGGGGATACAGAGTATACAGATGATATACCTCCCACAGAGGACAGCTTGTCTTTGCCTCTGGGCAGCCTGGCATACATGGCTGACTACATGCTGCAGTGCCTGCGCAATGACAGCCGAGTTGCCCCCATTGTAACTTCTTCTGATGACTGGGTGGCCACCCTGCTAGATCCCCGTTACAAGGACAACGTGCCGTCCTTAATTCCCTCACTGGAGCGTGAGAGGAAGATGCATGACTACAAGCTCACACTGGTAGAGGCGCTGCTGAGGGCATTCCCAAATGACACCGGGGGCTCAGCTGAAGCACAAGGCGAAGGCAGAGGAGGAGGAAGAGGCCACCAACGCAGCTGTGCCACTGCCAGCACCTCAGAAGGCAGGGTTAGCATGGCCGAAATGTGGCAAAGCTTTGTCAGCAGCCCGCCACAACAAACAGCACCACCAGCCGATAGGCAACGTCTTAGCAGGAGGCAGCATTTCAGCAACATGGTGCAAGAGTATGTGTGCACACGCCTACACGTAATGACTGATGGGTCTGCCCCATTCAACTTCTGGGTCTCCAAATTGGCCACATGGCCTGATCTTGCCATTTATGCCTTGGAGGTGCTGGCCTGCCCTGCAGCCAGTGTATTGTCTGAATGTGTGTTTAGCACGGCAGGAGGCGTTATCACAGACAAGCGCAGCCGTTTGTCCACAGCCAATGTGGACAAGCTAACCTTTATTAAAATGAATCAGGCATGAATCCCACAAGACTTGTCTGTACCTTGTGCAGAATAAACATTTAGACCGGACTCACACAGCCATTCGTATACTTGTTTTTTTGAATAGGCCTCAATATTTTGGGGGCTACCCCAATTATAAACAAACAAAAAAAAAAATACAGTGTTGGCTACCTCCTCCTTCTCCTTGACCACCGCCACTTCCACCTACACTGCCATGGTCACGGCCTAGTCAACCTCTAGGCTCCTACTCCACATCCGCCCCCCCATCCCATTTTTTTTATTTGATTTTAATTTATTTTCCCTATCCCCATTTTTTTGTAGGGCACTTGCCCTACTCTTACCCAAATTTTACTTCCTTTTGCAGCCCTCTAGCACTTGCCAGGACTTTGTTACAGCCATTTTTGTGTCCAAAAGTTCGGGTCCCCATTGACTTCAATGGAGTTCGGGGTCTGGGATAACGTTCGGGCAACGTTCGGTGCCGAACCCGGACTTTTTCCCAAAGTTCGTTCGGACCCTCTGAACTCGAACGTCCAGGTGTTCGCTCAACTCTAATAGTGAGTCTTTTGAAAAATGTATTGTTTTTGCCTCAAGTTTTTGGAAAATGCAGAATGAATAATGAAAATATTTTTTTAAACAAAGTTGTCAATTAACCACTTCAACACAGGGCACTTTCACCCCTTCCTGCCCAGGCCAATTTTCAGCTTTCACCGCTGTCACACTTTGAATGGCAATTGTGTGGTCATGCAATGCTGTACACAAACAACATTTTTATCATTTTTTTAGACAAATAGAGCATTCTGTTGGCAGTATTCAATCACCACTGAGTTTTTTATTTTTTGCTAAAAGGGAAAAAAAAACGTTTTTCTTAGTTTCTGTTACAAAATTTTGTAAATAAGTAATTTTTCTCCTTCACTGATGTGCGCTGATGAGGCTGCAGTGGCGGACACTGATAGGCTGTACTTATGGGTACTGATGAGGTGGCACTGATGAGGAGGCACCAATATGCAGCACTGATGGGCACTGATAGGTGTCACTGATATGCAGCACTAATGAGCACTGATTGGCAGCACTGATATGCAGCACTGATGGGCACTAATAGGTGACACTGATAGGTGGCACTGATGGGTAGCATTAATGAGCATTGATAGGCTGCACTGATAGACAGCACTGATGGGTGGCACTGATGGGCACTGACAGATGGGACTGATGAGGAAACACTGACAGGCATCAATGATGGACCAGGTGGGCATCACTTGTGAGCATAGGTAGGCATCCCTTGTGGGGACAGATGGGCATCACTGGGGGGCACTGGAAGGCATCGCTGATGGGGCTGCACTGATAATCACTGCACTGATTATCAGTGCAGCCTCCCCCATCAGGATAGCCACTTATCGGTTCTCCTCTTCTCATGCACTGTCAGTAGTGAATAGAGGGATGCCGATAACAGCACTTCCTATTTGCACTATGATCAGCTGTGATTGGCCACAGCTGATCATGTGGTACCTACCTCATAGGCTCGTTACCGTGATTGGAGATGTTATACTTACCTGCTCAGAACTGCATAGCAGCCTTGAGCCTCCTCTTCTGGGGTCCCCTGCTGGTGCTCCTGGCTCCTCCTTTTTCTCAGTGTGTCACCCTAGGAAGCCACTTCCTAGGGTGGCACACCTACAGGTTCGATCATGAGCTGCGCTGCCTGGGCACATCTCTGGATCGACTGAGGGCTCAGGTAGGTATAAATGGGTGGGGCATATTACTACCTAAACATTTTTAACTTAATGCAGGCAGTGCATCAAGGTAAAAAATGTTTAGGCTTTAAAACCACTTTAACCTCCCTGGCGGTAGGATTTTTTTGATGTCAGATTTTTGTGTCTAAAAGTGGTACATTGCTTTGCATAGAAATTTGGCACTTTATATTGTAGACCTGTAATTAGGAATAACTCACTTAAATCTGTTCAAACAAGAGTCTATTAGACATCCCGGGTATGATAAAGTTTGAAACACGAAATCATAAATGATAATATAATAAATAACTATAAATAATTATCAAAAATAATAATATAATAGTAATAAAATTTATTCAATAATGTAATCAAAGCAAAAACACTGAAATTTGCTCATTTGCAGAATTGTCGCTGTTGTCACTTTCAGTGTCTGAGGATAAATTTCCCCAAAAATCAGTATCGCTCAATTCTGCAAATAATTCTTATTTACTATTGGTGTTTTCTAGCTGATCAAAAACCACTTTTGACGTAAAGGGACACTTTTTGGTTGCCATGGACATTCTCAAGTTTCCAGGCAGAAAGAATGGCATATATAATATAAAAGTGCATGCAGGGCACTGGGCAAACCACTAGGGACAAAAGGGATGTGAAATTATTTCATACAGTAATGTATTACAGTATACTGTATGTTTACTATGTGTTTCACTATTTGAATTTTCCGCCAAACTCCGCCCCCGTGTGACGTGGCATTCGCAGAGAACGGAGCCCGGCACACAGAGGCATCGGGTGGAGGACACAGCCCGCGGACACAGAGGGGAACATCTCTGGATCCAGGGGACAAGGTAAGTAATGCTGCCTGGATCTAGTGTTGCAATTCCGAGTGTGACTCAGGGTTACTGGTCTTGGTACAGAAAATTTACCCCGAGCCACACTCGGGAATACCTCCTGGGGGGTTAAGGCCATCTAGGACATAAATTAGGCATCTAATTTTCTGACTACCTATGATACTTTTCGAAGGCCCTGGTGCACTAGAACAGAGGAATCAACCACATAATGACCACACACGTTTTTGGAAAATGTGTAAAAAAATGAAAATGAATTATTTTACACAAAGTATTTAGTTTAATAAGATATTCTTCACACACAGAATGGGCATGCTTATAACCCAAAACACATTCTGCTACTCCTTCCGAATATGACAATAACACATTTGTTATACTTTTTCACTGCTTGGACTGATTATGTACTGAACATTGTATCTCGCGTTCACACAAATCAAACACTTGGATTAAAGCCAATGTAATGTAATGGTCATCTCTGTATGAGTGGTCAGGGAATATAGCTTAGTGTAGCATCACCTATTGCAGTTCCTGTTCCTTTAAGACAAGCAAGCCTAGACTACTAGTACATGGCTGCCCCCAGGAATGCCATGTTTACTGGCCAAGAGGTACAGGAGGCTGAAGAAAGGAGTGCAGTTGTTCACAGGGGATGGCTGGGACTGGTGTCTCGCAGGAACATAGACATTTGGATGTGCAGATGGGTCAGTTCAAATGGCAGACAGAGGCATGGTCAGAAAGCAGGCAATAGATTGGTCCAGACAGCAAGAAGAAACATGGTCAATAAACAGGCCAGAGTCAGTACAGGTTGCAGGCAGAAGCAACACTACACTGGTGTGGCAGCAATCAAGAACACATTTGCTGGCTTACACTGGTCTGGCAACACTGGAGACAAGTGTGGCAGCAATCAGGAACACTGATGTTGACTTACACTAATCTGGAAATACTGGGACTGGTTTCGCAACAACAGGGACATGGTTGCTGGTGCAGCAGTGATAAGGAACATTGCTACTGGCATACACTGGCCTGGTGACACTGGGACTGGTGTTGCAGTGAGCAGGAAAACTGTTGATCGCTGCACTGGTCTGGGGTGATGGCAATCAGAAACACCATTTCTAGCTACACTGGTTTGGTGATATGGGGAGAGGTATGGTGGTGAGCAGCAATACTTTGAATGGTGCGGCGATGATCAGGGACACTGTGACTGGTGTGGTAGTGATCAGGAACACTGTGACTGGTGTGCTGGTAATCAGGCACACCATGATTAGTGTGGCAGTGATTAGGGGCACTGGAACTGGTGTGGCAGTGATCAGGGACACTGTGACTGGTGCGCCGGTGATCAGGGATGCTGTGAATAGTGTGGCAGTGATTAGGGATATTGTGATTGGTGCAACAGTGTTTAAGGACATTAGTGCAGTGGTATCTGGTGACATTATACTGCTGTGGCAGTGATCCGAGTTGATTGGTGGCACTGACATATCATTGACAGTCATTGTACATCACAGCAGTGCAATGACACCATAGTGAAACTGCACTTGCTCTCATAGGCGTGCGCACATAGGGTGAAAGGTGTGCCTGGGCACACCCTAATCACCCTGTACTGTACAGATTCTCCTTGCTGCCTGGCTGCAGAGAAAGGGACTGGGGAATCTCTGTCCTCAGTCTCTTTCTCTGTCTCTGTTTAGACCCCTGATATTTCACCAAAGCCTCCCAGCAGGGCTCCTAAATAAAATTGTAAAAAATAAAAAATAAAATATATTGTAAAAAATAATAAAAAAAAAACAAAATTGTAAAAAAATAAAATAAAATAAAAATAAACTACTGACAAATATCTCTGCCCTACTGACACTGTCCTCTTCTCTTCTGACCTGATACATTCTGTGACGCGTTTCGTCACAGAATGACATACACATATATACATACACACACACTCATGCTTGTTTGCTCTTTGTGGTGCACACCCTAGTGCAATAGGCTGCGCACACCTATGCTTGCTCTGGTGACAATATGTAAATAAACAATTACATATGTGTAATATTTCAATTTTAAACCTTTTATTAACTTTTTTTTACATGCTGTCACTAGAGCAGTACAATGTCACCATAATGTGACATTGTACTGCTCTGGGGGTGGGGGGTTATTTATTTGTTTATTTTTTTCACTATGATTGCTTATACAGTCAGGATGAGCAATCGCAGTAGTAACATAGACTGCATTCATGAATGAATGCATTGTTTGATTACTAGCATGATTGGTCACAATGATCACCTAGAACAGGATCAATCACAGCAGTCCTGTACCTCGATCTGTGATCCGCTGTGTGTGGTGGACACTGCGGGTCACAGATCACACTGATGAACACTATAGAAAGCAAGCATGAGTAGATGATGCAAGAGGACCTATTGCAATGCATATATATATATATATATATATATAGCTGGTTGGGATGTGGTTACTTTACAAAGAATATCTAATCATGTTCAAGGAAAATTTAAAAAACAGGTTTTTCGCTTGCACATGATTGGATGACTGAGGTCAGCACAGTTTCACCTCATTTATCAAGCTAAGATAAAATCACTTTGCAAAATGAACATGATCTACTCTTTTTATAAACCAACCCTGTTGTTTCTTCTGCTTTAATGGAGAATTACTAACAAAGCTCTGCACTTATCTGTCAGGCAAATCAAGAAGATGTACAGTAGATAGGTCCTTGTAGTCACAGGACTCATATAAGGAGAGGCAAAGAGCTGTTCATCAATCTTGTTGAGCCATCTGCTCGTGTAAGTCCACTATTTAATTTTAAACATCGGCCTGTCTAAGCTGAATGAATGGATTGTTCCTTGAATATTTGGGCATGTGAAGTGGCAAAAATGTAGACTAGAAATTAGGGATTCGTTGGAAAAATACTTTTATAAGTAGTGGCGGCTGGTGAAGTTTTAAGATGGTGGGGCGCCGGACCCACCCTTCTTTTTTGGCCCATCCCACTTCGTAGAAGCCACACCCCTTATAGACCCCTCCCACTCTGTACACAATATACAGTATAACTCAGCTGTCAGTCCTAATTCTCCATAAAATTTTGTTGGCTCATTCATCCATTAAATCCCAAAGGTAAAGAACTACATCAGCTGTGAGGTCTGCACAGGAACCCAGCACAGACTGGTATTATGTGGGTTTTCATGTATGTGGTAGTTATGTGGTAGGAATGTTGGAAATCCTCCACTAACCCCTGACACAAGGTGAGCCATAGAAATGTCTCTGGTTTTTGGAACTGACCAGCTTCACTAACATTAATATTCATTATCTGTCAAAAAAAGTTCAAAATGTAATTAAATCATTGGAAAGCAGTTATTGTAGAGAAATTGTCATGGCTAGACATTCCTCTTGTTCTGTTTGACGCTGAGGTGCACAGAAGCTGAGCAAGACTCCTTGAAAACAGGCAGATTCAACCAACACAGCAACAACTACACTTCTGGTGACTTATTGGTTCCTGCATTGTAAGTCATGAATCATGACTTACAATGCACTGAATGCAGGGTGAAGAAGTCACCAGGAGTGTAGTTGTTGCTGTGTTGGTTGATGCTGCCTGTTAAACAGTAAAGTATGAAGAGCTGAGGGTGTGCGGTGCTGCTGAGCTCTGTAGTCCCCCAATGTTAGAAGACTAATTGCAGATCAATTACTGCCTATGTAATCCCTGAGAACTCCCTGTGACTTACATGGTGGCTCAGAGTTCTTATCCTACTGCTGAGCTTTGACAGGGACCTGTTCAGCCTTATCTGTTATCTATGGATGCAGACTAATCATTGCCTGTTTATTGCTGGGAGCTTCCTGTCATGTATGGTCAAATATCTTACCTTGCAGACACTGCTGTGCTTGATCTGATTGTCCCTGACTGAGCTTCTCTTTCCCTCCAGCTGTAGTCACCCATGATGATCCATCCAGGAAGGAGATGTGCTGCTTCCTCTCCTTTCCTCCATTGACAGATCACTCATGTCCTCCTCCTCTGCTCTGTACAGGATGTTGGGTGGGGGAAGGGTCCCTGGTGGAGAGTGGAAACACTGCTGGAGGTAGAGACCAAGTGTCGGAGTGTGACTTGTGGAGGAGGGGGGGCATGACTGGGCAGCAGGCCAGGGTGTGCAACTGCAGGCAGAGAAGATCTTGCCCCCCCCAAGCAGAGACCAAATGGACTAGACAGTTTAAGGTCTGTATTTTCAGATGTCCCAGCAGGCTGCTATTCTCAGAATAGACTGTTGGAAAGCAGCCAATGAGGGTGGAAAATTCATTTTACTGTGTTCTAGATAGAGCTTTTTAATGAAATTTTGGATGGCCGCCCTGTTTCTAAGCAGATTACACTTCTATTTCTTATCTAATCTATCTATTCTAGCAATTAGCAACAGAAGCACAGCTAGAGAGAAATTCCAAAGATTTTTTTTCTTTGGAGTTTCACTCTAGCTGTGCTGTTGTTGGTTAATAATTATAGTTAATTTTTATTTTTATTTCTTACTTATTTTTTTGGTGGGGCATTGCCCTAGGAGCCCTTATGGACGAGCCTCCACTGTTTATAGGTAAACTTCTACAGCAAGAAGATGTTGCTTCCAAAGAACACTACCCGGAGGACCAATTGTCTGCTACTAAGTCAGTAACAGTGATAGACAATGGGAGTCCAAGAGTTGTCTCCCAGTGGGTGCTGAACTGCATGCACTCTTTGTATTCCCTTTAATTCATACAATATTTTAACATTAAAACAGTAGCAGGGTGTTTTTACACCATTTTATGGTTATATTTTTTTTGGACCCAGCATCCAAATATAGCCTACTTTCGGAAAGCAGTACAAAGCTTGATAAATAATGTGCTGAATGAAGTAACTCATTACAGTTGGAATCAGACCAGGGAAAAGCGAACAGTGTTTGGCAGCCACAGGTTACTATATTTTCACATTTGATTAAGCCCAATCATGTCTGCAATCAAACTGTAGAAAACAATAGTACTGAATCAGACATTACCTTACATTAGTCCACATTCATGAAATACCTGAAAGGTAGTTTCTATAGGTTCCTGCTTGCATATTGTTTATGTCTTATTAAATTTGCATTTGGCTTAAAGATTGGAGCTACAGAAAATTGGATATAAGCAGCTGCTTTTCAGTACCAGATTATTGCTGTTACAAACTGTCCACTTCATATAGCAAAAGAGGTAATAAAGTTGGTATGCTCCCTGGAGTTCTGAGATGTAATTAGTACACAGAATCACTTGATATTCCAGTGGAGATACCATATTTGAGTAAAAGGCCAGATGGCAGGTCATAAAGATCTCTGCATATATACTGCTTATCCCCAAGCTTTACATGAGCAGTCTGTATTCAAAGCACATTAAGAAACCTAGACACCATTTTAATAATGCAAGTCTTTTGATCTTGCTATTGATGCTTTCAGAGGTGCATAGCATTGCATACCTGTTAATGCACATTGCTCGTAAGAGCAGTGTTATTTTTCATGTTTGATGTTGCCTATGTCCAGTGCATTATTGGTTGAGAGATTATGCTTTAGAGAAAAACAACACACAATGGGGTTTATCAATCCCCCTCCTTTCTTCCCTTCTTTTGTGGGTCTCTACTGTTATAGATGTCCCTAAAGATTACTAATTGGTGGCAGAATATAATAGGGTTAGATGGACAGTAGCCAGGGCCAAGACATTTACCATGCAGAACCACAAATAAATATAGCCTGGGCTTCAGTAAAAAACAAGTATATCATGGAATCCATTCCAATTTATCAACCAATAAAATATTATCGTATGAGTCAACAGACAGCAACATGGCTACTCTGAGTAACTTTTCTTTGTACATGATATAGCCAGGTGCCAGCTGTGTTGTACGAAATCAAGGGACACTGATTAATAGGGTTACTGATTAAGCCTTTTCCCTCTAGTGCCCAGTACTAAGATAACTACATAACTTCCTGTCAGCAGAGAGGGAGAGAGCCTCCTGAGATACAGCAAAGGATCTTGGGACCTGTAGTCTGCTACCAATACATACTCTGTTCCTGAGTACTGAATGAACTACAGATACCAGAGGGCTGGTTGAGCAGAGAGGATTTTGGGAGAGCTGATATATTCAACTCTGATTGGCAGACTGGCTCACTTGGCGTGGTATTTTTGTTAGGACGGTTGGAGGCACAACCGCAGCAGACCTTTGCAGCCTAACCGGTTGCCGTGGTGACATCCCGAGTAGAGTTGAGCGGACACCTGGATGTTCGGGTTCGGCAGGTTTGGTCGAACTTCGCAAAAAAGTTTGAGTTCAGCCCGAACTTGACCCCGAACCCCATTGAAGTCAATGGTGACCCGAACTTTTGGGCACTGAAATGGCTCTAAAAAAGTCCTGGAAAGAGCTAGAGGGCTGCAAAAGGAAGCATAATGGGGGTAAGAGTAGAACAAGTGTCCTGCAAACAAATGTGGATAGGGAAATCACATAAAAAAAATGGAGGAGGAGGTGGATGTGGAGCAGGAGGTTGAGGAGACCTCAAAAAAAGAATAAGTTAACTTAAGTATACCAATGGCTGTGTGAGGCCAGTATAAATGTCTATTCTGCACAAGGTACAGACAAGTCTTATGGGATTCATGCCTGGTTCATTTTAATAAACGTTAGCTTGTCCACGTTGGCTGTGGACAGGTGGCTGCGCTTGTCTGTGATAACGCCCCCTGCCGGCTAAACACACGTTCAGACAATACACTGGCTGCAGGGCAGGCCAGCACCTCCAAGGCATAAAGGGCAAGCTCAGGCCATGTGCCCAATTTGGAGACCCGGAAGTTGAATGGGGCAGACCCGTCAGTACGTGTAGGCGCGTGTACACATACTGTTCCACCATGTTGCTGAAATGCTGCCTCCTGCTAAGACATTGCCTATCAGCTGGTGGTGCTGTTTATTGTGGTGTGCTGCTGACAAAGATTTTCCACATTTCGGCCATGCTAACCCTGCCTTCTGAGGTGCTGGCAGTGTCACAGCTGCGTTGGGGACCCCTTCCTCCTCCTCTGCCTTCGCCTTGTGCTTCCACTGAGCCCCCGGTGTCATTTGGGAATGCCCTCAGCAGCGCATCTAGCAGCGTGCGCTTGTAGTCGCACATCTTCCTCTCACGCTCCAATGAGGGAATTAAGGACGGCACGTTGTCCCTGTAATGGGGATCTAGTAGGGTGGCCACCCAGTAATCAGCACAAATTACAATGTGGGCAACTCGGCTGTCATTGCGCAGGCACTGCAGCATGTAATCTCTCATGTGTGCCAGGCTGCCAGGAGGCAAAGACAAGCTGTCCTCTGTGGGAGGTGTATCATCTGTGTCCATCGTATCCTCCCAGCCACGCTCCAGTGATGCCCACGAGCTGTGTTGGGTGCCACCCTGCTGTGAACATGGTTCCTCCTCCTCTTCATCATCCTCATCCTCCTCATCCTCCAGAGCTGTGCCCTGGCTTGAAAATTTTTTACCTGGCCTATGCTGGTGCAGGAACTCACCCTCCGAGCCACTTGTGAATGACTGGCCTGATAACCGTGCAAATGACCCCTCTTCCTCCTCCTCTTCCTCCTGTGCCACGTCCTCTTCCATCATCGCCCAAAGTGTTTTTTCAAGGATACATATAAGTGGGATAGTAATGCTGAGAACAGCGTCATCAGCAATGGCCATGTTGGTGGAGTACTCGAAACACCGCAATATGGTACACAGGTCTCGCATGGAGGCCCACTCGTTGGTGGTGAAGTGGTGCTGTTCCGCAGAGCGACTGACCCGTGCATGCTGCAGCTGAAACTTCACTATTGCCTGCTGCTCCTCACACAGTCTCTCCAGCATGTGCAAGGTGGAGTTCCACCTTGTGGGCACGTTGCATAGGAGGCAGTGAGCGGGAAGGCCGAAGTTCTGCTGCAGCGCAGACAGGCGAGCAGAAGCAGGGTGAGAACGCCGAAAGCGCGCACAGATGGCCCACACTTTCTGCAGCAGCTTTGACATATCTGGGCAGTTTTTTTAGAAATTTCTGCACCACCAAATTCAGCACATGCGCCAGGCAAGGGATGTGCGTCAAACCGGCTAGGCCCAGAGCTGCTATGAGATTTCGCCCATTATTGCACACCACCAGGCCGGGCTTGAGGCTCAGTGGCAACAACCACTCATCGGTCTGTTGTTCAATGCCCATCCACAGCTCCTGCGCAGTGTGGGGTTTATCCCCCAAACATATCAGTTTTAAAACAGCCTGCTGTCGTTTCCCCCTAGATGTGCTGAAGTTGGTGGTGAAGGTGTTACGCTGAGCGGATGAGGAGGTGGTCGAGGAGGAGGAAGTGGAGTAGGAGGAGGAGGCAACAGGAGGCAAAGAGAAATGCCCTGCAATCCTCGGTGGCAGAAGGACATGCGCCAAACTGTTATCCGCCTCAGGCCCACCCACCACTACATTTGCCCAGTGTGCAGTTAGCGAGATATAGTGTCCCTGCCCGTGCTTACTGGTCCACGTATCAGTCGTTATGTGGACCTTGCCACACATGGCATTGCGCAGTGCACACTTGATCTTGTCCCCGACTTGTTTGTGCAGGGAAGGGATGGCTCGCCTGGAAAAGTAGTGGCGGCTGGGAACCACGTACTGTGGGACAGCCACCGCCATCAGGTTTTTAAAACTGTCTGTGTCTACTAGACATAATTACAGCATTTCAAATGCCAGGAATCTTGAAATGCTAGCATTCAGGGCCAGGGATCGCGAGTGGGTAGGGGGGTACTTCCTCTTTCTCTCCAGTGTTTGAGAGATGGACAGCTGTAAGCTTCCATGGGACCATGGTGTAGAAATGCTTGGGGACGGTGGCAGACATGGTGGCGTTGCTGTCTGTTTGCTGGGTGGCAGGTGACACTGGCACTCACTGTAGAGGTGGAGGAAGAGGCAGAGGCAGCAGCAGAAGAGGAAGCAGGAGGAGCCCGAGACCTTTCTTGGATTTTGAGGTGCTTATTCCACTGCAGCTCATGCTTTGCATATAGATGCCTGGTCATGCAAATTGTGCTCAGGTTTAGAACATTTATGCCTCGCTTCAGGCTCTGATTGCACAGCGTGCAAACCAATCGTGTCTTGTCGTCAGCACATTGTCTGAAGAACTGCCACGCCAGGGAACTCCTTTGAGCTGCCTTTGGTGTGCTAGGTCCCTGGGTGCGGTGGGTACTAGCAGGCGTACTGTCTAGGGGACGGTCACTCCGCTTTTGCAACCTGCTTCCTCTTTTGCTGTGTTGGTGCCTCTGTGCGACCACCACCTCTTCCTCCAAACTGAACACATCACTCGCAATGTAAACGCACTTTTTATTTTTATGCAAGAAATGCACCACTGGCCGCAAATGTAGTATTTAGAATATATATATTTTTTTAAACCAGCAATGTAGACGTACTTTTTATTTTTGTGCAAGAAATGCACCGCTGGCCGCAAATGTACTATGTAGCCCTATTTATTGATAATAAAAAAAAAGAATAAATTATTATTCTTTTTTTTTTAAACCAGCAATGTAGATGCACTTTTTATTTTTGTCCAAGAAATGCACCGCTGGCTGCAAATGTAGTATTTAGAATATATATATTTTTAAAACCAGCAATGTATATGCACTTTTTATTTTTGTGCAAGAAATGCACAGCAAGGTGCAAATGTACTATGTAGCACTATTTATTAATAATAATAAAAAAAAGAATACTAAATTAGAAATTCTTTTTTTTTAAACCAGCAATGTAGACACACTTTTTATTTTTGTGCAAGAAATGCACCGCTGGCCGCAAATGTAGTATTTAGAATTTTTTTTTTCAAGCCAGCAATGTAGATGCACTTTTTATTTTTGTCCAAGAAATGCACCGCTGCCGCAAATGTAGTATTTAGAATATTTTTTTTTTAAAACCAGCAATGTAGATGCACTTTTTAATTTTGTGCAAGAAATGCCCCGCTGGCCGCAAATGTAATATTTTGCACAAAAAAAAAAAAAGAAATTTGTCTAACTGCAATGTAAAAGCAGTATTTAAATATGCCAAAATGTTGCCAACTGAACTAACAGAACACAATTAAAGTAGTGTCCCTGACACACAAGCAGTTGCAAGTGCACTGCACTTGCAAAAATGGCTGCAAATGCCCACCTAACAAACAGAAAAATTGCTTAGGTTTTATATGAGGCACTTTGCTTAGCAAACAAAAATCTCCTCTAGCACCCACCCACCAATAAATCCCTGTTTTTAACAGATTTTCTAAAGCTAATCTGTCCCTCACAGCAGCAGCAGCAGCATCCTCTCCCTACACTAGTATGAGATGATTTTCTAAAGCTAATCTGTCCCTCACAGTAGCAGCAGCATCCTCTCCCTACACTAGTATGAGATGATTTTCTAAAGCTAATCTGTCCCTCACAGTAGCAGCAGCATCCTCTCCCTATACTAGAATGAGATGATTTTCTAAAGCTAATCTGTCCCTCACAGCAGCAGCAGCATCCTCTCCCTACACTAGTATGAGATGATTTTCTAAAGCTAATCTGTCCCTCACAGTAGCAGCAGCATCCTCTCCCTATACTAGTATGAGATGATGTGACATGCAGCACTATGTGCACTGGCCAATCACAGCCATGCCATTAGTAGGCATGGCTGTGATGGCTTCTAAGGGCAAACGAGTGAAACACTTGTTGATTGGCTGCCCTGCAGCTATTCAAAAGGCACGAAAAAATACCCGGACCCGAACCCAGACTTTTTCTCAAATGTCCGGGTTTGTGACACGGACACCCTAAAGTCCGGTATGAACCCGAACTTTACAGTTCGGGTTCACTCAACTCTAGTCACGAGCAATGGCTGCTTCCTACACCTTTCCTTACAACTTTGCTGGGGGCTGCATCCAATGGAGCCTTCCAGTCCTAAGCAGGAGACCAGTTTAACACACAATTGCATTTGACTATTTCCTTTATAAAAAGTCAGTTTGCTCTGGTAAGAGTTTTATTACACCATAGGTGGCGGAGCACATGAGATGTCAAAGCTTTTATCTATTATCAACACTGTTGCATTTTTCATTTTGATTCAGTGTAATTTGCACCATTTGGGACTATTTATGTTACTTGCACATTTATTTGGACTTTCCTTTTTTTCCTCATTATATATTTAAATGAACATTCATTGCTCATCATTTACTGTTCATTTTTAGCGCTGCACTTTTTCTTGAAGATTTTATCTTTACACCGCAGTCACTGAGAAACCTTTGCTGTAAGCACTCCAATCGTTTATCTGTTTAACCTCATTGGCCTACCAGTATTGAACACTGCCCACCATTTTAAGCAGAAGAACTTATACCATCAAACTGGAATTATCTGTTATACAGGGTTCTCAGACACAATTTCTCTAGTTATGGAATCACTCTACCACTGTGGGCCTTTATTAAAGCAATAAGTGTATTCCAGGTATAATTATATAATTCGGTGCAGCAGTGGCCCCGAGAGAGCTGACAAACTAATAACGTCTTACCCCTTTCTACCAATGTTGCATTTGAATAGTTGCTTCTAATTGCACTTAGCTGTCTAACCAGATAAACGTTGCTATTTGATTGTTGATACTGTATTTACAGTTCGCTGTTTTGTGCTCTTTATAAGAATGCGCATGCTGATCTGACTACAAATTGGAGTACTTGCTGACCAACATATAATATAAAAGTATTACTAAAGAAATGTGTCTTCCGCTATGTTCTCTT
>BLSH010225147.1:688143-717490 GCA_018402905.1 Glandirana rugosa
CCCAGGCCCAGGCCTGCCTTGGGCTTGCTAGCGTGCCTGTTGCTTGGGGTAACTTTAGTTACCCCTGGGCTTGAAAATCCGTGTTTTTACCGACATCGTTTCAGGACCTTTCGGGGTCTCCCGACGTTTTCCTTCATTTTACCCCCATTCCCATCCCGTCCACGGGATGTTTTTTTTACCCCTGTCCCTTTATTGAAATTTATAAAAATTTTTTTATTTTTGTTTTTTTTCGTTTTTACCTCCACTTACACCTAGTAGAAGTTTGACACAGACTTTTCATAATTAATTGCCATCTTTGGTATATTGACAAGCGTTGTCCGTGCGATCGTTCGGGTTCCGTCCGGACCCGGACCCGGACTTTTTCCCGAAGTTCGGACGGACCAGCAGAACCCGAACGTCCAGGTGTTCGCTCAACTCTATTTAGGACTCATATAGTGCCAACAGCGCTTTACATTAAAAAGGGAAACAGTACATTTACAATACAATTCAAGAGGGTTAGGAGGGCCCTGCTCCTTGGAGCTTACAATCTAATAAACAGGGGCAAATGGTACAAAAGGTAATAACTGTAGGGATTGAGCTGACTGGAGACATAAAAGTTCAGTTGTTAGGATATTAAAAACATATTACTGTATATATGCATGATGGCTTAGAGGTCAGGACTACTATCCCCCAATTATGTCCAATGAGCAGTACATTTCCAAATGAACAAACCTGTACAGGTAAAAAAGAAGTGTATGAAAGCTTAGTTGAACAAAAAAACAGGGATAATGTGTCCAATATGACCAAATGTTCAAACAGTTAAGGGCCAACAATAATGTCAAAGGGTAAGCTTTGGTACATTGAGGAAAACCCGTACTGAGAAAACACAGAGGCTTCCATTGCTGACTTCTTTTGGAAATGCTAGTTACATGGCTGTCTATGGTTCTGGTATTTTAGGGGACAAACCTAGAACAAATAGACAGATCAGAAAAGAAAACTCAAATTGCTTGACTTCTATATTTGTTTCAGTTCAGTGACTCAAAAAGCATTGAAGCCACTAGATTAGCATGACAGCTTAGGAACTAGTATTCACAGTAGGAGTGCCGAGGATGAGCTGATGGGAAGTGGTGAGGCTGCATTGATGGGCACCTGTGAGTCTGCATTGATGGGCACTAATTAGGCTGCATAGATGGGCACTGATAAGGCTGTACTGATGGGCACTGGTGAGGCTGAGCTGATGGGCACTAGTGAGGCTGCATTGATGGGCACTGATAAGACTGTATTGATGGGCACTGGTGAGGCTGAGCTGATGGGCACTGCTGAGGCTGCATTTGATGGGCACCGATGAGTCTGCATTGATGGGCACTGACCAGGCATACATTGACTGGTGCTGGTCAGGCTGCATTGATGGGCACTGACCAGGCATACATTGATTGGCGCTGGTCAGGCTGCATAGATGGGCACTAACCAGGCTGCATTGATGGGCACTGATCAGACTGCATAGATGGGCACTGATCAGGCTGAATTGGTAGGCAATGGTAATGCTGCATTGATGGGCACTGTTGAGGCCAAGCTGATGAGCACTGGTGAGGCTGCATTTATGGGCACTGGTGGGGCTGCATTGATGGGCACTGGTGAGGCTGAGCTGATGGCCACTGATGAGGCTGCATTTGATGGGCACTGATGAGACTGTATTTATGGGCACTGGTCAGGCTGAGCTGATGGGCACTGGTGAGGCTGAGCTGATGGGCACTGGTGATGCTGCAATTGATGGGCACTGATCAGACTGCATTGATGGGCACTGGTGAGGCTGAGCTGATGGGCACTGGTGAGGCTGCATTTGATGGGCACTGATCAGGCTGCATTGATGGGCACTGGTGAGGCTGAATTGATGGGCACTGGTGAGGTTACATTGATGGGCACTGGTGGAGCTGCATTGATTGTGCACTGGTGAGGCTGCATTGATGAGCACTGGTGAGGCTGTGCTGATGGGCACTGGTGAGGCTGCACTGATGAGGCTGCACTGATCGGCCCTGTGAGGGGCATTGCTGTAGATTAGGGTACACTAGTGTTGTCCACTGAAGAGTGAACCACAGTGGATCACTTCCGGTTGGGCTTGATGCACAATGTGGTAGTAGTAGTGGTAGTGGGGGGTGGGGGGAATGAATCTTGGATGAGTTCCCACACTTTTTTCCCAGGACTTAACCCCTGGTTATAAGAATAGTAGAAGTCCAGCGACAGCTAAAACTTTTTATTTCATTTTAGATAGATGTGGGTTGGATCCCCTGTTATTACTGATGTTCACATCTTTTAGGAAAAGTTCCCTTTATTTTTTGTCAGGACAGGGTGTAATAGAAAATCCTTCCAACGGGGACACAGACAAAAACAAAAACACATTTTTGTAGAGTGACGAATGGTAAGAAATTCTGGCAATGTATTTTATTGCTGCCTCTACCTTCCTGTCCCGGTGACAACTGCAGTCACCTTTCATACTAGTTACACTCTAAAGTGCCATCTAACTAAAGGCCAAAAACAATATTTTACATAATATCTAAGGACTGCAGTACAGTTTTTTTGTGATTAGAGAGGTTGACCAGCTGTAATTAAAATGGTGAGGTTATTGTGGTATAGGAATAACTCCATAATTAAATACTGTCCATGGTCCTGAAATGTTTGGCACTGTTTTTTTTTAATTATACAGTAGCAATGTTGATTACACTTTTTCTGGTATCTCATAGTTCCCTCTCTTAATGAATACCAGCTAAATATGCCACATACCATAAATGATATAAGTATAGAGAGGGCTAATAAGTGTACCACTCCCCCCTACAATAATCCCAGACTACATAATGTTCAGCATTTGGGGACTGCTTAGTGAAGGAATAAAGAATAAGCCACTTCTCTGAAAGCACTCATGCCAATGTGCAACATTGGGCTTTTCTACATGCAGATATTGGTAGGTTTTATATGAAAGAGATAAGTTGCTACTTATCCCCTGGAGAACTTTAGTGTTTTATACACAGAAAAAACTGTTAGAGGTAATGAGGTAATGTCACAAAACTCCACCCATTGTTCAACATTTTTCATAGAAACAGGTTATCAAAATAATCCAAGAGCCCTTGACCACTTCAGCCCCAGAAATATTTCCCACTTTAAGACCAGAGCACTATTTGCGATTCAGCACTGCGTCGCTTTAACTGACAATTGCGCGGTCGTGCGACATTGTACCCAAACTAAATGTGCATTCTTTTTTCCCCACAAATAGAGCTTTCTTTTGGTGATATTTGATCACCTCTGCGTCATTTCTGATCACCGCTATAAACAAAAAAGAGCGTCAATTTTGCAAAATAACCAATATTTCTTACTTTTTGCTAAAATACAAATCCAAAAAAAAAAAATATAAAAAACGAATCTATTTATCAGTTTTGGCCAATTTATATTCCTCCTCATATTTTTGGTAAAAAAAAATCGCAATCGGCATTTATTGATTGATTTGAGCAAAAGTTGCCGCGTTTACAAACCATGAGAATTAATTTCTGGCATTTTTACATTTTTTTACTAGTAATGGTGGCGATCTGCGATTTTTTCGAGACTGCAATATTGGGGCAGACATGTCAGACATTTTTGACACTTTTTTGTATAAATGTCATTGGCAGAGAAGAGGTTAACCTGCAGGGGGCAGTGAAGGGGTTAACTGTGTTCCCTGTGTGTGTTCTAACTGTGTGGGGGCTGGGCTGGCAGGGACACGACAGACCTAACTGATCCCGATTCGTAGGGATCAGTAGATCACTGTCATGCTGCCTGTCAGAACGGGGAACCACCATGTTTACATCAGCCGTTCCCCGTTCTTCCTCTGTAGTAGGGAGCATGGGACAGGCACAAGAGCGCGATGGCGCGTGCTCGCCCCCTAGCAGTCGTGCACACAAGTGACGATTTGCGGGACAGAGCCACGCTGTCACCGCTTATAGTCGCTACACGGTCGGTAAGTGATTAACCACTTAGCGGCCGTCCCATGCACATTTACTGCTGCAGGGTGGCCGCTCTATGCCAGGTCACATACCTAGTACATGTATCTGACACTCCCGGGTCTGGGGTGCGCGCACGCTGCTGGCGACCTGCTCCTGCATGAGCCAATCAGCAGGTCCTGCGGGCTTGAGGGTAGGGGAGAAGAGATGCAGCCGTGCACAGCACTGGATCTCTTCTCCCCTCTCTCCCCCTTAACACAAGGAAGGGGGAAGGACAGAAAGCTATAAAAACATTTTTTACCTGAATGCAGAGAATACATTAACCTAAAAAAATGTTTTGGCTTTAGAACCACTTTAAACCCAAAAGGCAGGTGGGTCTTAGAGATTGTTTGTATTCTTTTTCCTGAATTGCTGAATTTATTAATGCCCCTTTTTTGACATTGGCTATGATTTGTGTAGCAGGGTAATTATGTAGGTAAATGAGGATTATCCGATGATCCAAGGGAAATAGTTGAAACTAGTTTGGTCATTTACAATAAACACATATTTTAGTAGTGTGGGGTGTGCAGAGGTAGGCAGAGAAGGAATTATAGTTTGGGGTGTACAGGTGAGAAAGGAGGGGAAGTATAGAAATTAGAAAGGTGGGTGCATAAGAGCAGAGGAGGCAGGTAGCATTAAAGGGGGGGGGTTGGAGTGGAGAAGATGGGGGAGGTTTGGGGTGCAGAGGTTAATAGGTGTTTTAGGAGGAAAATGTGTATGTTGCATGTAGGACAGCCCATTAATTTCAATGGGCTGCTCTATGCACTATAAATGCGAAAGGAAGTCCCTGGCCCTTTTTCAAAATCGCATGGTGCCACAGCACATGTCAGCAGATGCGTGAGGGTGTCATTAAGAATTGATGGCACTGCTGTGTATCTGCTAAAGATCAGCATGTTTCTGTGGTGTCAGGAAAGCGACTTTGCGTTCTCCAGTCCATGGTGTGCAGGCAGTGAGGAGATGATGTGCTGTAACCTCCAGTAACCAATCAGTGAGCGATAATTTTGTGCAGTAATCTCTAGTCACCAATCAACAAGCAGAAATCATGTACTGTAACCTCAAGCAACTAATCAGTGAGCAGCATTGATGTACAGTAATCTCTAGTCACCAATCAACAAGCAGAAATCATGTACTGTAACCTCAAGCAACTAATCAGTGAGCTGTAATGTGTGCTGCAACCTCTAGCAACCAATGGCAGTCAATGCCTGATCTGATTCAGTAAACTGATTTTGAGTCTAACTGCTATTTATTGTATGTTTCAGAGCTGGTGGAGAGTGAAGTTGCATGGGGCGGGGGGGGGGGGGGGCAAAGAAAATGTTTGCCCAGGGTCCACTCAATAATAAAGACGGCCCTGCCTGTGACAGCTATATTTCCTGGGTAGTAAACAGCCACATGCATGGTGATAGGAGGCCTTAGATAAATATATGGGTGATACGTTAGGATTTCTGGACTCTGTACCACAATTGGAAATGTACACTAACTTAGATTTAAAGTGAAATCAAACTTTGTGTGGAATATGAAAAACAAAGTTTTGCATTCTTCTATGTTTAGAGAAAACCAGTTGGGTTATATATTATTATTCTAGGTTTCCCTTATACATATGGTAGTAAATTAGGTTTAGTGTGGATAGAGGGAAGACAAGAGAAATCACTGTTTTTGTCAAAAGCAGGAATGTGCCTGTTTGTATGAATAAGGATTTTTAGAGTTTAATGAACTACGTGCGATCTTATTACACTACATTTAAAAGAGGAGTATGGGTTCTTTAAAAAAAAAAATTATATTCACCTAATTGGATGCAGCATCTGTCCGATGATGCATCTGTCCACCGCTGCTTCTATGACTGAGAACTGAGTGTTCAAAGAATGCTGTAACTCGGTTCTCAGTCTTCAGTGAGCAGAGAGCCGGTAGCTATCAGCCACCGGCTCTCTGTTCCGCCCATTCAGTGCTCACTGGAGCACTGGGCTGTCAATGGAGAGGGAGCGGCTGGTTCAACATCTCAGCAGTGCACTGAGAGGCTGAGCCAGCTTCTGATCCAGGCCTCTGGGTGGATCTTGACTGTAAAGTCAGGATCCATTCAGAGCCGTGACTGGCTGAGTACCATCAGCTGACCACAAGCTTTAGCTGAACACGGTTCACAGGAGTGCAGAAAGAACAGCACTCTTGTGACCCATAGGAGAAGTAGTGCCAAAAAAGCTTTGGCCATGCTTCTCATTTAACTACCTACCAAGGTTTATTTACTAAAACCAAATAGACTGTTGTATTTTTAAGGGGATTTGCATTTTGCAAGGAAATTTTTCTTAGCTTAGTGGCTGCAGTGAACATTCACTTTGCAAATAATACCAAATCACTTACAAGGAAAATAGTAATAACACAAAAATCTTTTTTTTGTTTGCATTTGATTGGATGATGGAAGTCAGCAGAGCCTATCATCATTCACTAAGCTAAGGGAAAATGCCTATGCAAAGTGGTAATTCCCTTGCAAATTAAACAGTCTACAGCCTATTTGCCCTTTGTAAATCAATCCTATATTGTCCATTATGGGATCCCTTGAAAAATTGCACATTTTAGTGAATAACTAGTGAAAACATTTTAGTGAAAAACATGCTCACAAACAAACTACAAAAAAAAAGCTTAACTGGATTACTATTGCTTTCATCATTGTTCATCATAACTCCTTTCCAACTAATCAGAATCTATAATTTACTATACTTTCATTAAAATAAAGCCTAATTGGGAGATACTGCATAGCAAGCTGCACTTTACTCCCTGCCTAGTTTATTAAAGCCCAGCTCATGGAAACGGCACTGTGCCTGCACTGCAAGGGTTAACTGCTCGTTTTGTCTAGGGGAGAGGAGAAGGGCTTTTTACTTACCTGATCCTTCACTTTCCTGGCAGACGGTGCTTCCCCATGCTTCGGTGGAGGGCTGTCCCTCAACATCTTCACAACCTATGCAGGGCTATGGATCCTGCGTTGATCTTAAATAAATCAGGAACTTAGAACATTGAGAAGACAATGTGATGACCAGTCTAGCAAAACCGAAGAGTGAGGCTGGGTTCACACTATTGTGAATTGGATGCGGGTTTCTCTGCATCCAATTTGCATAGCAGGAGATTGTGCCTGGCTCCCCATGGAGTTGGTTCACACATATCGGCAGTGGCTCTGGTGCGAATTGCACAGGGGTCTTGTGTGTCTTTTGGTCTGTTTCAGGTCCGACTTCAGCCCAAAATTTGGGCTGAAATTTGGACCTGAAACAGTGAATGGAGACACACCAGGCCCCTGCTGTGAGCCGCTGCATTCTCCAGTGTGAACCCAGTCTAAAGGATCAGGTAAGTAAATACGATTTTCTGTGTCCCCTAGACCTAAGTAATTAACCCATGCAATGTGGGTGCAGCCCCACTGCAAGGGATAATTTCAAAGTTTCTTGGAGTTGGGCTTAAAGAGGAACTGCAGTCTGCTCACATAATTTGTAATAAAAACATCTTTGCCATTCTGAAGCTTCCCTCCAACCACTTTGCATATTATTTTATATAAACTGTGATTCTGTACTTGCCAAATATGCTGCAGAAATTTCCCTCCACTAAGTCTGGCTGCGTCCATTTTAACTGTGGGCAGCTGAAGCTGCTGCCTGTTCACTTCCTGGATTTACACAGACACACAGAGGCACACCTCCAGCCCTGCAGCTTTCATTGGCCCTCTTATGACTCATCCCCCTTCCCTTCCTGGCAAACTCTGACGAGAGTGAGAGAGAGAGCTGTGCATGACATCATAAGCCTAGGCTAATGACAAAAAAGAAACAGGAAGTGGGCTGTATAAGGTATTAACTGGCAGAAAAAAAATGTTTTACTATCCAAAGTTAAAACAACAAGGGCAGAAGATTTAATAGATGTAAAGTTGAAAAAATGACTGAAGGTCCGCTTTAACCAGTTGCTGACCACCCGCATTGGATTGACAGTGGCAACATTGCTCTCAGGCACGAATTGCCGTCAACTGACGGCGGACGTAGGAGCGAGTATTGTGGGTGCATGCACCGCTGGAGGCACGCTCGCGTGCTCACATGCTAGTGGGGGAGTCAATCGGCAGGTGGGGCAGACTCAATGTCTACCGGCCACTCGCGATCTCTCTCCGACAGTGACAGAACGGGGATCCATGAATGTACACAAGCGGATCCCCGTTCTGACAGGGGAGAGGAGAGTGATCTATGCTCCCAACATATGGGAGCAGTGATCACTCTCCTCCCCCAGTCAGCCCAGCCCCCACACAGTTAGAACACACTGACAGGGAACACATTTAACCCTTTAATCGCCCCCTAGTGTAAACCCCTTCCCTGCCAGTGACATTTACACAGTAATCAGTGGCTATTTAAAGCTCTGATCGCTGTTTAAATGTCAGTGGTCCTAAAAAAGTGTCAAAAATGTCAGACATGTCCGCCTCAATATCGCAGTGCCAATAAAAATCACAGATGGCCTCCATTACTAGTAAAAAATAAAAAATAAATAAAAAAGCCATAAATCAATTCTCTTAGTTTATAGACGATATAACTTTTGCGCAAAACAATCAATATATGCTTATTGCGATTTTTTTACCAAAAAATGAGGAAGAATACATATCGGCCTAAACTGAGGAATTTTTTTAATTTTTTTTTTTTTTTGATATGTATTATAGCAAAAAGTAAAAAATATTGCTTTTTTTTTTCAAAATTCAAGTGACTTGGGGCAACTTGAGGTGACTTCTATTTCATTCTATGGGCACAAGTTGGATAGAAGTCACCTAGAAGTTGTACAGGAACCTTTTCTGAAGTCGCCCCGACTTCAGTACTGTACATTAAGATGGCTCCCATTCATTTCAATGGGATTTCTGATGTCAAGCGACTTGGGGCAACTTGGGTCGAATTCTATTTAATTCTATGGGCACAAGTCAGATAGAAGTCGCCTAGAAGTTGTACAGGAACCTTTTTCTGAAGTTGCTCCAACTTCAGTAGTGTACATTAAAGCAGAGTTCCACCCAAAAGTGGAACTTCCGCTTTAAGAGAAGGTGACCCCCTGACATGCCATAATTGGCATGTCATTTTTTTTTGGGGGGGGGGGGGGCCGTGGACTCTGTTTTCACAGGGTCCCAGGTCCACTTCCTCTCCTGGCGAGAGGAGCTGGAAGGAAGTTCACCTTCCCCCCCTCCCTCTCGGCGATCTTCTGGGACACATCACAGGTGCCAGAAGATAAGCCAAGCCATTCACAAGCCGCAGCATGACTCTGAAGCCAAAGCCAGGTGCCCACACTTGTTATCCTCGCGCCGCCAAGGTGAGGGGGAGACATGCAAGCCCTCGGGCGGCCGCATCGCTGGAACGAGGGACAGGTGAGTGGGCAATTGTTAAAAGTCAGCAGCTGCCCCTTTGGTAGGGTGGAACTCCGTTTTAAGATGGCTCCCATTCATTTCAATGGGATTTCAAATGTCCCAAATCGGAGCGCAAGTCGCCCCTGTGTGAACAGGCACTAAAACTCATTGCAGTGCATGAATTGCACACAGTTATATTGTTCATATGTAATACAGTATAAGGGACTGATACTTTTATTCAATTTTTACATAGATAAACTCTTTTTTATATTAATGGTCAAGAAAATAAATGTGTCCATTTGTTCATGAATTTAAATCAATCACCAGCTACACTATACAGAGACTTCTTGTACTGTGTAAGCTGAAAATAAAGACATTTCTTCTTCTATTTTTCCTGTGAAGTTTGATATAGGTTAGAATCCATGGAAGGGAGGAATGGAATGTATCTGCAAGTGGGAGTCCTATTCTGTCATCCGTCTTTGCTGCATGCTCGCTCAAAGTAGAGGGAGGCTCTGTGAGACAGGGCAGCCTCTCCCTCCCTGTCTCCTGCATTAATCTAAATGCCAAAAATCAGACTTTGTGGAATGCATAGACATTAATGAAAGTACTAGAGCCTAATTCCATATGGCATTACATTATCCCCCAGGTGGTACTTAGCAGACACCCAAAACATTTTCATAGCCTGTAGGTTAACTCCTGACATCAGGGTGTACTGGGGGAGTATTGTGAATTACAGTGAATATATTACAGAGAACAGTGAAAGTCAAGTTTATCTCTTTGGTTCATAACTAACCAAAGAAGCAGCACTTGTGAGCAGGACTAGATAATGTGTTGAAATATGGTTGTCTTTGTCTGTGTTCTCTAGTACCAGCACACATTACAAACACAGCTATGTTTCATTCTGAACCTTGATCTCCAATGGCAGGGATCATCAGTATGAAAAAAAAAAATATAAAATTGTGCTAAAGAAACTTTATACAATGTAATCAGATCACATTCTTGTCATACAGTCATTTCAACAGTTGCCGTCATCTCAAAATACTCTAATTATAAGTTAGGTTAAAATTAGACATTGCTAACCTCTTTTGGGTAGGAATTAAAATTCAAGGGAGTTTACTGTGTATGAATCAAATAATTTGTTTTCCAAGGAAAATAATCAGTGTGCTGTTTGACGTCCCTAAAATGAATTCATTGCACATTTCAGATGTTTTATTTACAAATTAAATATAGTGCTGTTTTAGGCTCAAGGACAGGGACAGGGAGTGTGTCTGGAATCATTTGTGCCACATTTTAAATTCAGTAGTAATGTCTAATGGCGTTTTAGAGGCTAAAAAAATTAAAAGGAGAACTCGCTAGAAAGTGTAAAGTAGCTACTTGGGAGGAGATTAATAGGTCACCATAAAATACAGAATTTTACCAATAAACTTTCATGGGCTGTTTATGTGCTACAGTAACTTTTTTTCCCTTTGAAAATAAGATACCCTCAAATATTTTTTTAATGATATAGGTACTGATAAAACGATTGTGTGTTTCTGACTGACATACGTGCACTGCAGTAATGGAAATCTTTTTGCTATTTCCAAAGTAGGGTTTACCCTTAAAATCAGCACTGTCATGTAAAGCACACTATTCTCCCATGGGGTAAAAAGTTAATTTTGCTAGTCCATTTGAACAGTAATATTGTGAAATTCCACCAATTTCAAATACAATTAGGTCAGGAATGGCTAAGTGCTTTATGCGTTTGCTGTGTTCACAAAATAGATTGATTGCGGCTATAAGAAAATAAAAATAATAAATAAAATAAAAATAAATATGATATACAGTATATGGTTGATATCATAAGGATATAGGATATACACAATTTTTTGTGTGTATGGTATATATGTATTGTTGTGTAGGAGACTTAAAGCAGAGTTCCGTCTGGGAAAAAAAAAATATAAAAGTCTGCAGCTACAAATACTGTAGCTGCTGACTTTTAATATATGGACATTTACCTGTCCAGGGAGCCCACAATGTCGGCACCATAGCCAATCTTCAGGTCGGCTGTTGGGTGCTGCCGCCGCCATTGCCCCTAAGGGAAACTAGCAGTGAAGCCTTTCGGCTTCAAAGACGGCTCTCTACTGTGCAGGCGCAAAGCACGCCGTGCTTTCTAATTGGTCCGGCAATGGAGAAAGGAGGAGGAGAACCACAATCCCATTTTTGGAAGTGGGGAAGGGGGACCTGTCAAAAACGGTCCCCCTTCCCCTCTCCCCCCCCCCCCAAAAGGTGCCAAATGTGGCACTGGAGGGGGGGAGGAAGCAAATAAGTGGAAATTCCACATTTGGGTGGAACTCTGCTTTAAATGTTCTTTTTCTCTTTATTTTTACTGTTTATTGTATTAATGTTTTCTTAGTCTTAACCAGTTGCCGACCACCTGCTGTGGCTTGATGGCGGCAACTTGGCTTGCTAACGCAAATCGCGCACTATGATCTGTGTTCCGGGGGGCTAGGGAGCGGGTAGGGTGGACTTGATGTCCGCCGGTTACCCACGATCACTCCCCTGGAGTGACAGAATGGTGGTCCGTGTATGTAAACGCGGATCTCCATTCTGACAGAGGGGGAAGGGATGTGATGACAGGCTCCCTGTATATGGAAGCCACGATCACTCCCCTCCCCCAGCCAGCCCAGCCCCCATACAGTTAGAACACACTGAGGGAACACAGTTAACCCCTTAGAGCGCCCCCCTACAGGTTAACCCCTTCACTGCCAGTGACATTTACACAGTATTCAATGCATTTATATAGCATTGATCGCTGTATAAATGCCAATGGTCCCAAAACAGTGTCAAAATGGTCCGACATGTCCGCTGCAATATCGCAGTCCCAATAAAAATCTCAGATCACCGCCATTACTAGTAAAAAATACAAAAAAAAATAAAAACTCCATAAATGAATTCTCATCATTCGTAACGCGGCAACTTTTGCGCAAACCAATCAATAAATGCTGATTGCGTTTTTTTTACCAAAAATATGAGGAAGAATATAAATTGGCCAAAACCGATGAAAAAAATAGTTCTTTTTATATATTTATATGGTTATGCATTATAGCAAATAGTAAGAAATGTTGTTTTTTTTTTTTTTCAAAATTGTCGCTCTTCTTTTGTTTATAGCGGTGTTCAGAAATGACGCAGAGGGGATCAAATACCACCAAAAGAAAGCTCTATTTGTGGGAAAAAAAGGACGCACATTTTGTTTGGGTACAATGTCGCACGACCGCACAATTGTCAGTTAAAACGACTCAGTGCTGAATCGCAAAAAGTGATGATGTATGGTATTTGTAAACCTTTTTTTTCTAAAAAAATGAATAATAAAAAAAGAATTTAAGAATTAAGAATTTAGATTGATTGTGGCACAGGGTATGGTTACCTAATTGTCATTCTTGTTGCTGCAATAGGGTAAAATGTAATATTATTTTAGATGGCAGCTTTGTAGGGCATGTAAAACAAGGTTAAAATCTCCCCTTTATCTGCTTTGCGTTTATATCTATTTATACATTGCTGGATGGAGATTAAACAATGCAGTTATTTGTACTGTTTCTTTGTGTGTTGGATTGTTTAGTAGAGATCGTACTCTAATTTAATAATCTCCATCATGTGTAGTGACCTCTATAATTGCTCATTTCTGAATTATGGGATAGATAGCTGGACATCTGTACCAGTCATGGGTGGCACAAAGGAATGGTCTTTACTACAAAACTACACCCACTGTTAATTTGCATATGACTATGGCACTATTTACAATAATTTGTCAAAAGGATTGGCTAGATTGTTTGATGCACTGAGAAACAACATTTTTTTCTGCTTAATTGAGTTGCCCCTTGACCTTACAATCATCATCTGTATATTGAACAAGCATTGGAAGTGGTAGCCACATGAAGAACATATTTACACTTACATTTGTGACTCCCAACCCTAATTCACCAAGCACCATGCATATATTAGAACCTTGATTTACTTCTAATGCATACTGTAGATATAAAATGATTATATTGAAGTAAGAAAATTAAAAAAAGAAAAAACTGCTGTTATAACAGTTCTGGAAATGTTGTTGACTGGATTCAAATCACCTATTCATTTGTATTTTTTCTTCTTTCTCATGGTTTTGTCTCAACCCACCCCATAGACACCAGTGTGGCTTAGTTATACAAGCTGCTAGGGTGGTGAGCATAAAGCTGTCTGCTATATACTGATACTAATAGCTGCTCATGTGGACTTCATCATCAGGATGGTATTTCAAAAAGGATAGGCCAAAAAAACACAGAAAGGGGCTTCCTGGTGCATCTCATGGTATTTCATGTCTTATTTTCTTACTGAGTCACACTGTGTTTTCGTGTGAAATAAACTTTATATAAGGTTACCTTTGATGGAGAAAGCCTACTCAACATCATTTTAACATGTGCATACCTCAGTGAGATCCATTATTTACTACTGAAACAAGGTTTTTTTATTATCTCTATACTCAAAATGTTTAGCAGTTCATTAAATGGAGATCACCATTGTAAGGCCCCTTTCACACGGGCGGATAGAATTCAGCTTTTAGCTGTGGATAGATGAAGTTATCTAACACAGCTATATTAAGACAATGCTTTTCTATGGCCCCATTCACACTCTGCATTTAGCAATGGTTTCGTTACATGAGGTTTTGTGCGGTTAGAAAAAATAGATTTGACTGCGTCCAGGAATGATGTAGTGCAGCTATCTGCACATAACTGCGGGTAATCGCAGTGCACTGTGTAACCTGCAGATAGCAGCGACAGCAAGGATAGAAAATCAACAGGAAACACATCAGAAACTACAAGAGTATTCCACTGCAGCTAATGCAGCTGCATGTAAACGCACGTAATGGCAGCTAATCGCAATGTACACCTGCAAGTGATCACTGCGTTTGGAGTCTTGGGATTTCAAAATAAATAACATGCTTTTAACAGCGGCCCATGTGAAAGGGGCCTAACAAACCTATATTTTTTATTGTAGGTAAATTGTAATTATTTGTAGTTGGATAAAAATATAGGTATTGCCCTTTGAGACTTTATGTGAGGTGTGCACAATTGGCAGATGTAATTGACAAATATAAATACAATGTAAAAAAATTTATTGCAGAAAAGATCACACATGAAAGAGTAGCAAAAACAAAGTCAAAGTCGATACAATTTTGCACATGGTTAAAGATTGCATTGCATTTGAAATAGAAAAGTATACATAAGATCTAAAACACCCGATGCGTTTCGTGATATGTAACTCGCTCTTCAGGGGTGGATGCATGTAGGATATATCTGAAAATGAATAACCAAAAAGATATAGTAACACATGAATAAATAATGGACAAATGGTAAGGGGGGCCTTACAAAGAAAGAAAAGACTCCATAATCACCAATCGGCAAGGCCTAGGTGCCTGTAGCTATGTTCACTGAGGATGGCAGCAATATATACTTGGGAAAGGAGCTGAGGGAGCGGAGCCAACCAAAAAACCCAGACCAAGGAACAAGGGGAAGGTGAAAATGGTATGGCTAGAAATGAGTGACCTTGGAGGTCCTAGATAATCCGTTCCAGTGTCAACTATAATATAATATGTATATAATCAAACATTGCTAAATTGGCAAAATAATCATAAAGTATATAATGGAATGCATATATAAACCAACCTGTTGCGATGGTAGGATGGATAATAAGGCCAAGGAGGAATATGTGCAAAACTGCAGATATGTGAAAAGGGATGTCAGAAAAAGCAATCCTTAAAAGGCAAAGGGGAAATGTGAGAAAGTGTGAATATAAAAAATATAGCCAGGCACAAAGGAGTGCTCGATGTGAAGGATAAAAGATATGTGTACCTGTGTAGGTTCAATAGCTTGCAGCAGCAGAATGAGCTGTCCCATGTGAAGTGAAAGAGTGAAATGAAAAATCCCTGTCATGTATGCTCTCCCATAACTCCACAAGGGCTCCATCAGGCTCCATCCCTAGATTATCGGTTCAGGTGTCAATTATAATATAATATGTATATAATCAAACATTGCTAAATGATCATAAAGTATACAGGGTGGGCCATTTATATGGATACACCTTAATAAAATGGGAATGGTTGGTGATATTAACTTCCTGTTTATGGCACGTTAGTATATGTGAGGGGGGAAACTTTTCAAGATGGGTGGTGTCCATGGCAGCCATTTTGAATCCAACTTTTGTTTTTTCAATAGGAAGAGGGTCATGTGACACATCAAACTTATTGGGAATTTCACAAGAAAAACAATGGTATGCTTGGTTTTAATGTGACCTTATTCTTTCATGAGTTATTTACACGTTTCTGACCACTTATAAAATGTGTTCAATGTGCTGCCCATTGTGTTGGATTCCAATACAGGCTTCCAGTATCCGTAGTTTCAGGTGCTGCACATCTCGTATCTTCACAGCATATGTTTTTTTATGGTTGTTATGGTCAGTAAAAATCAATACCGGATGAGCTGCTCCTTCCAGGAGGTACCGCCATTCCTCCAAAGCCGACTTGATGGCCAGCAATTCCCTATCACCGACATCATAGTTCCAGCAAGATGGTGCACCACCACATTATGGGTGTCAGGTCCGAGCATTCCTAGATGAACAGTTTCCTGGAAAGTGGATTGGTCGTTGTGGGCCAGTTGAATGGCCCCCAAGGTCTCCTGATCTGACCCCCTTAGACTTTTATCTTTGGGGTCATCTGAAGGCAATTGTCTACGCTGTGAAGATACGAGATGTGCAGCACCTGAAACTACGGATACTGGAAGCCTGTGCTAGCATTTCTCCTGCGGTGTTGCTATCAGTGTGTGAAGAGTGGGAGAAGAGGGTTGCATTGACAATAACATTAAAACGAAGCACACCATTGTTTTTCTTGTGAAATTCCCAATAAGTTTGATGTGTCACATGACCCTCTTCCTATTGAAAAAACAAAAGTTGGATTCAAAATGGCCGACTTCAAAATGGCCGCCATGGTCACCACCCATCTTGAAAAGTTTCCCCCCTCACATATACTAATGTGCCACAAACAGGAAGTTAATATCACCAACCATTCCCATTTTATTAAGGTGTATACATATAAATGGCCCACCCTGTATAATGGAATGCATGAATGTATGTATAGACCACCTTTTGCGATTGTAGGACTGATAATAAGGCCAAGGAGCAATGTATGCAAAGCTGGAGATATGTGAAAAGGGATGTCAAAAAGGCAATCCCTAAAAAGAAAAGGGGAAATGTGAAAAAGTGTGAATGTGAAAAACATAGCCAGGCACAATGGAGTGCTAGGTGTGAAGGGTGAAAAATATGTGTACCTGTGTGAGATCAGTAGCTTGCAAAAGACGAATGAGCTATCCCATGTGAAGTAAAAGAGTGAAATGAAAATCCAAGCCATGTGTGCTCTCCCATTAATATCCCTGCAATGACTTCAGCTGGCTTCGCCGCCAATACCATGTATGGGGTGGCAGGACACTTTGTCGCTAAAACGCCAGCCGCCGAATGAGGGTGCACATGCGCAGGGTACCCCCAGCCATCCTAGATGACAGACCATGCCCACACGCAGTGACGCCACTTCGGCGTGGAAACATGGCGCCAATGTGCCGGTGGCCCCACCCATCCCTAAGGGCAGGGGGGACAGCAGGAGGTATGTGTAACCTCTTTTAGTGCACATCACAGTTCTCTACACAAACAGGCCATGCCGCAAGCCGTGGGAAACAGAAAAAAGGCCAAGCCATGAACCAGGAGGAAAGTGGCCTATGTGTATATATATACTGAGTTAAAACATGTAGTGTAGAATATATATTGGCTGAGGGTGGCAGCTGGCAGCAGACCAGGTAGGGCTAAATGGGTGTCTTCCACCCCAGGACAATATAAATAAAATTAATTTATTTATATTTATTTGTAGCTGGGTGCCTGGCGGCTGTGTGATCTCCTCCACCCACCCACCCCCCCTGCCAGTTGTGAGCAGTAAACCGAGTGCTGACTGTACTGCTATGTGGGTCTCTGTGGGGACTCCCCTCTTACCCCCCCCCACTGCTGAAAAAAGAAGATGGATGGTGGGCACAGAAGCACAAGCCTGCTCCTTTCACAGTCAGCTTGTACTTCTATGCCTACCATCCATCCATCCATTGGGTGTGCTGCTCCCCCCATCTCCTAGCAGCAGAGACTCTGAACCAATCAGGGGGAGGGAGAACTTGCTGTTCAGCACAATGGATTCTGGAAACTTTTGGGTTAAACTGTTTGTAAACAATGAACTTCTCTTATTTGGTCCATTTGGTTTATTTAGTATACCAAGTGGAAGCATTTTCTTTTGTTTGATTAGTTCTTAACTTGGACTACAGAATGATTAGCCCTTTTGTTGTAAAGAGCTGAGTGTGGGAGTGTTTGAGTAGTTCATGCAGTCCACAAAAATGCTGTAGGTTGTCACCCCACAGCAGGGATTAAGAGCTGAATGCATTCAGTGGTTCTTTTTCTGTACTTTCAGGGTCTTTAAAGGGATAAAACATGGGGAAATTATGACATTTGACAGAAATGTACTATATATACTGTATATATATATATATTGTAGCAGGGTGGTACCTGGCCAGGCTCCAGGTCTAGGAGAAAACCAGTTCACTAATGAGTCAGCTGGGTTCTGGGCTTTAGGTAATGACCAGACCAAGACTCAGAGCTCCCAATTGGAGACGACTCCACCCTGCAGACAGGAAGTCTGGGCCTGGGAGTCAGGAAAGGCTGCACCTAGGAGACAGGTGGGAGCCAGTGTAGCACGATGCTACTACATGTCAGCACCGAGTTGCTGAGCATCTGGTCTGTGGGAGACAGACTAAGACCTAAAGCAGAAAGCCTAAGCAGGAGAGCTGCACTTACTAGCCAGGAGGGTTGAACATCGTTTGTTGGACAGGAGGGCTGAATATTGTCTATTTCACCAAACAGCACAAAGCTGACAGTGAGTAAACCAGGAGACTGAAGTGTGTTTATACAATGATGGTGGAACCCCCTGTAAGGGAAGATTACTGTTTGTTTCAATTTTTCCATTCCTTTTAATATAAAATGGGCTGCCATGCCCTTAAAACACAGTCTTGAGTGGCATGTTTTCTGAAGGTTGCATGCACCACTTGAGTTAAATCACCCCAACATTTACTAAATATATATATGGCGTGAGGGGAAGCATGGAATAGATTCCCCAGTAAGACAGAATAACAACGAATAACAAGATAACACTTCTCCTCTCTGTACACAAGGACAGGAGTGGTAACTGAAGTCAGGTTCTCATAAAAGCCACCACTGACTGAGCAATTACAAGGGCCTTCTGAAGAAAGGAGAAACTGCATACAGTCACTAGGGCTCTGGGTTTAGGTCGGGAACTTGCAATGCCACAGGATCACCGGTTGCTTCCTTACGATATCCAAGAGGCAATCATCAGTGAGGGAGAAACAGTGCTCACAATTCTGGACAGTTGAACACCTCTTTCCAACATCCACCTGGCACTCTTCAGCTAGCTCTCCAAACCAAGATCCCAGACAAAACCCTTCAAATAGGACCCCCAGCTATGCTACAGCTGGGACATTGTTAAAGATATGCCAGCATTTCAGCAAGCTGCCCTAAGCGCAGAGCCACCTCAGGATAGGGACTTCTCCTGGAGGACTGGACCCAGAACCAACTGACTTCTGCTCCAAGCCCCAGACTATTTATGGGCTCCCCAGTCACATATTGGGCACACCTCCCCAAGGATTGGCTGGGTAAATATTCAGACTGCCCTTCTGCCTTTCCTCTCGCTGTGATTCCAGGACCCTCTATAATGCAGTGGACATAAACAGACCAGCATCCCGTGAAGCACTGAGCAGGCTAAAACAATTCTAGATTTCGATAAGCCCCCTGTCCGCCCCCTGTCCGCAGACTCCCATAATCACCGCTCAGTGTTGTCAAGAAGAGGTCGTTGTCCCAATCAACATAGGGACAAGGTGCTTTGGGGTGGGGGGTTTGGTATGAATCTTGGGGGGGACCCCACACCGTTTTTAAAAAAAAATTTGGTGTGGGGTTCCCCTTAAAATCCATACCTGGTATGGATTGAAGGGGGACCCCACGCCATTTTTTTCACTTTTTTCTATTGCCGGCAATGTTTTTTTTTTCATTCAGTTGTCAGTGGGCAAGCCTGTTGACAGCTGATGATTTATCCGTCCACAACCAGCTATGCACTATGCAGCATGCAGTGCATTATAGGGTGCTCGGCAGACGAAGATCTCGCCGAACACCCTGTAAAATGGATGTTCATTGAACGGACGAACAGTCGATGTTTGGGCCAAACTTTTGCACGGCTTGAACTGTTTGCGTAACTGTAATCAACAACTGCTATATTGGCTTGGCATACATTTTAAGCAAAGACCTGTATACACCGTGGGGGGTCACACAACACAGCTCATACACATTGACACTATAACTGCTCTCAGCCCACCCTTTTCATAGTGAGGGGCTGGATTCTCTGGTACCCTTCCCCCATTATTGGCCTTTGTGAGGTCTGCTGGTCGGGGTTAAAGAATACACAAAGCATTATGTGTGGGAAATTGTGCAATCAGCATCAGGTAAACCTAAATCTCACCCCTAATTGTGAATTCTAGCAGTTTCATACATTTACATTCTATATTGTTAAAAAATGTTCATTGTATGTCCAACTGTCATATATACATGTGATACTTATGGTTATAATAATAATAACAATAATAACAATAACAACACAAATAATAATAATAAAAAGCATAACCATCAATTTGACAATAATATTGTAAATGGCTCAATAACAAACAGGGATAGTAAAAAATGAGTCATATGATGGAAATGCCTAAAATTGGCTCAGTGATGCATTTCAACAAACTAGCTTTTATGTTTTGCTGGAGTCTGTCACAACATAAGGGTGGCACAGTGGTGTAGTGGATAGCACTTTCGGCTGGCAGCAAAATCCTGTCCAAATTGGCCCTAGTATATGTATGAATGCGAGTTAGGGACCTTAGATTGTAAGCTCCTTGAGGGTAGGGACTGATGTGAATGTACAATGTATATGTAAAAGCGCTGCGTAAATTGACAGCGCTATATAAGTACCTGAAATAAATAAAATAAATAAATATGTTACTTATCACAGCAAAGCTCTATGCAGGACTACCAGTGACCATCTTTGTTCTGGGGCAAGGGTGCAGGTTAACATTCAGCTCTGTTTTAATATGGATTATCACTAGTTCTGGGAATGGGCAATAGCAACCTTTGATGTTGGATTGGAACCTTGCCTGTGAAATCTAGCAGCTGTTGTGACAGGTTCCCTTTAAAGGAGCTACCATTGTTTGTTTCCTGCAGTGAATAAAATTAAACAAGTCCTATTTCTGAATGACAGCCAAGGGACTGTTGTTACTCTGCAGCTCGCGCTGAAGTAGCTCTATACCAGACTGTGTCCTGTGGGGCTTAGAGTTTTCAATTCATTATTTGTCAGGCTTGGAGAAGGATTCTACATTAGGCCTTTAATTTAGTATATTGCCATGGGCTACTGACCACATGACACTGCTTAAATGTGAGCAAATCTAACAGGGAAGCAGGTCTTGCTCTTTAATTTGGTGAGGGAAGCATAGAGATGACGGCCTGAAGAGTGTTAATCATGTAGGAAAACAGGTCAAAAATAGGTCATTTGTTAGACAAGGTCTGAAAATGTGATGCTCATATGTAACGCTATGGCAGCCAAAAGAAGCCAACGATCAATTGCTCAGTGGTGGATGCAATCATTTTTCTCTCTCACCTATAGAATCATATTGCAGAAGCACAAGAAATGTACAGCTGACAGAATGTTCATCAAAGCAGAATCCTATTGACTTGGAATTTTGTGCTTATCTTTGTAGGTCATTTATTGTATCTGAGCTGGGAGCAATCTGCTTTTAGTGCCAATACCAAATATCCTGAAAATCCTTTAGAGGCTCCGTATCATAATAAATAAAATAGAACTCTCTGTAGTTTGTCTATGGATGCCTGTTTTATACCTATATATTGTGCAATCTAATAAATATAATTTCTATTTAATAGTTTGTCTTTCATTATAACTAAAGCATACCTTTAGCATCAGTGTGACTATGAAAAGGAAATCAAACGTAAAAGAAATTGAAACAAATGTAGATAACTCTGTTATGGATAGCTAAGGATGAAAGAACTTTTAAATAGTGCCCATTGTAAATACATGATCCTTGGGCCTTGACAACACAGAATCAATTAATAGCTAACCATTAAAAAGATAGGGTTAGAGGTAAATAAATCTTTATCAGTTATTTATTTATTTATTACAGGTACTTATATAGCGTCGACAATTTATTTACTGTATATGCTACATTCAAATCCGTCCCTGCCCTTAAGGTGCTTACAATCTAAGGTCCCTAATTGACATTCATACATACACATACTAGGGCCAATTTAGACAGGATCCAATTAACCTACCAGCATGTCTTTGGTGTATAGGAGGAAACCAAAGTACCCAGAGGAAACCCAAACAGGCACAGGGAAAGCAATAATGTATATTAAATATGTTTATTGCATTTTTTGCTAAAAAGTATAGATTTGTTCTTTTTACAGAAGCCTTAGAAAAAATAACAATAGGATGGTTAACCTTTTCTGCAGAAAGATTTGTTGCTAGCAACAGATCCATCAGCACATCCCCCATGGTTATTACCCTTTCGTATCACTTGACCCTCCTTCCTAGATTGTAAGCATCGAGCAGGACCCTCTTATTCCTCCTGTATTGTATTGAATTGTATTGTAATTGTACTGTGTGCCCTAATGTTGTAAAGCGCTGTGCATACTGTCAACGTTAGATAAATCCTGTATAATAATAATAATTGCCAGAGGCCTCCTTTGTGATGTGCTTAAAAAAAATCTTATCATTGGAGAGTGTTTGCACCTGCAGCTAAGTTTGGAGCAGATACTCTTCCTCTGAACAGCACCCTCTAGTGCTGGTGGCTTGGAACAAGTTATTTATAGCACAGATACATACAAATTTATCAGTACTGTGCTGCTAGAAGCAGGTTTATTGCCAGAAAAGTAGCCCTTTTTTTAGCATTTTTTTCATTTGTTACATGGTGAAGCGCAAATGCATACGGTCCAGTGAAAATACAGGTAAAATTTAATTTATTTTGTTTTGGGCATCTCTACTTCTGATAGTTAATTAATATGTTAATATTATGAAAAATCCAGTTCCCCCCTTCCCTGAGATGTTCCATGCAAGGCCATGGTCCATGTGGCCTTTTGACAGCATCAGATGAATTCAAAATATTGTTTTTTCATCCCTAAAATAACTGTGTTTTTTTTTTTTATCAGTAGCTTGGTAACTAGGGATTTGGATTTGGACTGAATTTGGCTGTTTGGGAGTAATGGTAATTTTACTGCTACTATTTATGACAGCTTTGTGTTAATTGCTGTTAAGGAAGTGATGAGTGTCGAAAGTTGCTGCTCTATAGCAACTAGTGTTGTCATCTGGCCCCAGTCATTTACTGACTGAGAATCCCCAGTCATGTAAATAAAGGAGCAAGAAAAACTATGACATCATTGTCCAAACATGGCCACATGGCCATATTTGAGCAATGACAGTGAAAAAGGACTTGTCGTAAAGTGTCTTTAATTTTCTTTTTTTTTAATGAGTAGGGGTACTATATACTCATTACTCATTCACATGGGAGGTGATATTTGGGGGCCCTCTTAGTGCAAAAATTCCAAAAAGCCCCCAACCACAGACCTCCACAACTACTGGGCCAGGGTTGTAGGAAGAGGCCCTTATTTTCATAAACATGAGGACAAGGTGCTTTGCTGCAATGCCCCCCCAGCAAGATATTTTCCATGTTGAGGGCTAGCCCCCCTTTCCTGGCCTGTCAGGCTGGATGCTTATTTAGGGTATGGCTTTTTTTTTGGGTGGGGCGGGCTCCAGGCATTTTTTTATTTTTGCACAGGGTTCACCCTTAAAATTCATTGAATTTAAGGGGGGGACCCCACACCATTTTTTGTGTGGGTTTCCCCTTTAACATCTAGATGAAGGCAATCCCCATAGTGCATCCCAGCCATGCCCTTAAAGTTTTATAAAAATGACTGCTCTTCACCAAAGGAAGTTTAAAAAAAAATCCTTTGATTTGGTATATGCTCCAGAGGAACAGTGCCCACCCCTCAATGGCATTTGCTTGACAAACTCTTGCCCATCAACTTAGAAAATGGCTATTACTGCTTTCCTAACCCTGAGCTCTTATTGACTGCAATGGGGTTCAGATTTGGCATCGAACTTTGCTGAACCCACCTTGAACCAAACCCAGGTATGTTCGTCTCCTTATTGGTAGTATTTTCACTAAGGTGCATTGAAATTTCTTCCATTATGGGACTCAACAAGCCTGAAACCATTGGGCTATAATGCAGGTGCATTGGATGCTGAGAAACAAAAAACTGTAAGCTAGCCATGTGTTTAACCTTTCCTACAACCAGCATGTCAGTTTTTTTGCTAGTGTCCTAGAATAGATTTTTATTTCTTCAGCTCTGCAGATTTAAGATTTAACCTACTTTTTGTTCTAGCAAACCTTTGTCCTCAATCAGGCTTCAACTCATTGTAGTTGCAGTTGGTCTCTTCACCTTCTTCTAACTACCCAGTTTAGTTGTGATTAGCCTTGGCTTCTGGTCTGACTGTGACTAGACCCCCACAGGACAACTGGACCAGACACAGCAGGATGAGACTGAAACTGACCCTTGGGCACTAGACTTCACTTGAATGCTTTCCAGACTGGTTCTTGTTAAGCTAGCTGCTGAGTACTTTCCAGGTTCAGAGCTTTTAGCATTGCCTATGTCCTTGCTCTGTCTTTGAAGACTTTGTTTTTTTCGAATAAACCATTTGATCCTATCCCTGGAAGCTCTCCTATTTTATTAGTTGCTGGGCACCTAATTTGTTCACCACTTTTTCCCACTGCCTTGCTATGGATGGTATTAATGCTATGGAACTGAGCGTTAATGTCATTCCAATTAGTGGAGTTTTGCAAATAAACCATCTGTGCTCTCTTTCCCACCAGACAGCATTTAGAAAGTATTCTCCTGTTGTTTATGCTACAAGAGCCACATGGAATTTCAATCCCTGATCTGTTCCTGCTGCCTCTCTGGTCTAGAGCATTTTTCTGCCAGCCACAAGCTATCCAGTTTGCCATTTGCCATTTGCCATGAGTAATTCTGATAGATACTGTCTTTCTTGCAGTTGGCTCTAGGCCATTGTTTTGCCTTTAGTGTCCCTCTAAAAAAGAGAATAGAATTGTTTTACTCACTGTAAATGCTTTTGTTGGAGCCCATTGAGGGATACAGGTTCTGTCTCTTTGTGATTTTAATCATGCTCTTGATATTGTTTTGCTGCATAATGGAGGCATGCTGGTAGTAGGAGGGGTTATACCCAGAGCTGGCCTACAATTTTTTTTATGTGCCAGTGTCCAATCCTCCTGTAGGAGGGAGTATAATCTGAATGTTAAAGGCTCCTTGGAGTTGATTTACTAAAGGCAAATTGGACTGCATGCTTTGTAAGTGCAGTCGCTCCAGAGCTTTGTAAATGCGGGGAAAGTCTGGAAACTTCTGTAGCCATTGCCCCCTTGGGGGTTGCTGAATGTGGGGGTTCCACCTTTCACACTGCCCTCAATCACACTTTTCCTTCCATCCAGAGTCACAGAACAGGCTGGTACTTTGGGTTTTTTTCGGGTTTTTTTATTAGGGGATTGAACTTGGATGGGGGAAGAGGTAGTTATGGGATGCCCAGGGAATTGAATCCAATTTGATTCGGACCTTCTATATACACTTCCAGTATATACACTCCTTCTCTTCCTCCAGCACAAACTCTTGCTGCACCGTTAACTCCTTGTTCCTCTCTCCAGCACTATAACTTGCTGCATAGTTATTCCTTGTTCCTCTCTCCTGCACAAACTTGGTTCCAGCCTAGCTTGCTCATGGTGAGGCTGGCTGTAGTTGTAGCATGAACTCCGGACCACTCATTACAGGCAGGGACCCTGGGCCCCCAAAGTGTAGCAAAGTACATGTGTGCTAGCTAGTCTGATGGACTACTGCTCCCGCCCATCCTCTTCCAGGCCCGGGCCGGCCCAGACAGCTTCCACACTATTCCATCTCTAGCTCTTCCACCCAAACTCTCCTCCCAGATTGGGCTGTCCCCAGGTATTTAACCACTTGCCGACCGCTGATCGGCAATTGACGGCGACAGAGTGGCTCTGTAACGCAAATCGCCGTCATACGACGGCGGGCGCGATACAGAGCCACTGTGAGCTCACTGTGTTCGGGGGGGGGGGCCAGGGAGCGGGTGCGGCGGCTTCGATTGCCGCCGGCCACCCGCGATGCCCCCCCGGAGTGAAGGAGCGGAGGTCCGTGTAAGTAAACACGGACCTCCGCTCTGTGTGAGGGGGAAGGGCTGTGATCACAGCCTTCCTGTAAGTGAAGGCTGTGACCACTTCCCTTCCCCAGCTAGGCAAGCCCCCCTACAGTTAGAACACGCCCAGGGAACATAGTTAACCCTTAGCGCGCCCCCTGCAGGTTAACCCCTTCACTGCCAATGGCATTTACACAGTAATCAGTGCATTTTTATAGCACTGATCGCTGTATAAATGCCAATGGTCCCAAAAAAGTGTCAAAACGTTCCAACATATCCGCCCCAATATCGCAGTACCGCTAAAAATCGCAGATCGCCACCATTACTAGTAAAAAATTTAAAAAAATGAAAAACCCCAAAAATGAATTCTCATCATCCGTAAACGCGACCACTTTTGCGCAAACCAATCCATAAACGCCGATTGCGATTTTTTTTATCGCAAATATGAGGAAGAATATAAATCGGCTAAAAACGGTGAAAAAAAATGTTTTTTTATATTTTTTTTTTATTTGTATTTTAGCAAAAAGTAAGAAATTTGGGTTTTTTTGCAAAATTGTCGCTCTTCTTTTGTTTATAGCGGCGATCAGAAATGACGCAGAGGTGATCAAATACCACCAAAAGAAAGCTCTATTTGTGGGAAAAAAAGGACGCAAATTTTGTTTGGGTACAATGCCGCACGACCGCGCAATTGTCAGTTAAAGCGACGCAGCGCCAAATCGCAAAAAGGGCTCCGTTCCTAAAGCTGGAAATCCTTCCGGGGCTGAAGTGGTTAAGGAGGCCTGCCCCCTGCCAATCCAAGTTGGGGATTGGTCAGAGCTCCTTAACATACTCTTTTGAACCAGAAAGGAGGGGTTACCAAGGCCTGCAGTCACCAGTCACTCCCTAGGCCACTCCCTGACCCAGAATCAAAACAATCAAGCCTGCTCTCTGTCAGGCTTGACTAAATTTACCTCCTACCAAAAAAATATATCACTTAGGACCTACCTATGGTAAAGGATGCTACACTTCCACCATCCAATCATGGGCAAGCAAAAATGCTGTTTTTATTTTCCTTGAATGTGATTGCACACACCTTAAATGTTATTGTATTTAAATACGTAGATTGCCCTTTTAGAAAGGCTTGGGGAGCTGTGGAGTGTTCACTACAAAAACAAGCAGTATTTGATTGGTTACTTTCTCCATCTACATTATCTACTTATTTAAATGATCTACATCTTTGTTTATAAAGTCAGCATGAACCTTTCCTCATAGACATTAAGGGAAAAATATCCATCCTTCTTTGCACACTACAGTGAGATTGGTCTGCATTTTTTTTTAAGTGGTTTGTTCACTTTATAGGAAAACTTGAGTTGTAAATCTATCCTTCATACTTGAAAGGAAGCAGAAGTTTCCTTTACCTATCAAACCTACAGTGAGCAGTAAATGTGTAATATACCATAATATGACCATCCAAAGGGGGAACAAATAGCTAAGACACAAGACAAATAAAAATAATACATATCTGGATGTTGTCCTTGCATCTGAATCTACTCATAATTTATTTATTGATTTATTTATCAGCAATATGAGCTTGTATGCTTCTAAAGCTTGTTTAAGGAGAACCCTACTCAGAGTGTTAGGTACAATGTGATTTGTGCTTGGCAGGCACACTAAAGTATTGTTAACATATTAATGTAATTTTGACCTGGAAATGCCATGCAGCCATCACTGGAGTGCATACATATGGGCAGAGAATGTCTACAAAAAGGCTGCAGGAGATCGGCAGCAATAAAATGCAACAAAGCATGAAAAAGGATGAAAAGACAATTATGATACAGAGTGCTTTAGTACGCTAAGAGCCAGTTCACACTACAGCAACTTGGGATCCGACTTGTGTCGCCCCAAGTCACTTGCCAGAAGAAATCCCATTGAAGTGAATGGGAGCAGTCTTATTGTACACTACTGTAGTCGCTCCAACTTCAGAAAAGGTTCCTGTACTACTTCAAGGTGAATTCTATCAGAATTGTGCCCATAGAATTTAATGGAAGTCGCCTCCAATTTGGATCCCCCATCTATACTGAAGCGACTTTACAGGTAAAAGAAAAGAATTTACCCAGGTAAAAGGAATGATGTCAGAAGAGATTTATTCTCTGATTGGCCACAAAGTCGCCTGGCATGGAGGTCACTTTGAGTTATGTTTTAAGTCGCCCAAAGTCATGCAAAGTTGCGCTGAAGTCGCATTCAAATCGCCTAACAAGTCGCGCATTAAGTCAGATCGCCCCTGTGTGAACTGACTCAGGGAGGGTTATTTACTAAAGGCAAATCCACTGTGCACTACAAGTGCATTGCAATTGCACTTGGAAGTGCACTGCAAGTGCACGCTGTAGATATGAGGGGGACATGCAAGGAAAATAAAAAACAGCATTTTTGATTGTATATGATTGGATGATAGAAATAAGCACAGCTTCCCCTCATTTCATATCTTCCCCTCAGATCTACAATACTGCACTTTCACTTGCAGTGCACTTGTAGTGCAGAGTGGATTTGCCTTTAGTAAATCACCCCCTAAGTGTTATTCAGTTAGGGTGTAAATCAAATGTGGATACTTCTTATATTTTTATGGCAGCTCCAGTTTATTCTGCATCTCACAAATTGCCTGAATGAGGAAATATTCTGCACTGGGAGAGTTATACACACAGTATCTCACAAAAGTGAGTACACCCCTCACATTTTTGTAAATATTTTATTCTATCGTTTCATGTGACAACACTGAAGAAATGACACTTTGCTACAATGTAAAGTAGTGAGTGTACAGCTTGTATAACAGTGTAAATTTGCTGTCTTCAAAATAACTCAACACACAGTAATTAATGTCTAAACCACTGGCAATAAAAGTAAGTACACCCCTATGTGAAAAAGTCCAAATTGAGCCCAAAGTGTCAATATTTTGCGTGGCCACCATTATTTTCCAGCACTGCCTTAACCCTCTTGTGCATGGAGTTCACCAGAGCTTCACAGGTTGCCACTGGAGTCCTCTTCCACTCCTCCATGACAACATCAGACCTTGTGCTCCTCCACCTTCCATTTGAGGAAGCCCCACAGATGCTCAATAGGGTTTAGGTCTGGAGACATGCTTGGCAAGTCCATCACCTTTACCCTCAGCTTCTTTAGCAAGGCAGTGGTTGTCTTTGAGGTGTGTTTGGGGTCGTTATCATGTTGGAATACTGCCCTGTGGCCCAGTTTCTGAAGGGAGGGGATCATGCTCTGCTTCAGTATGTCACAGTACATGTTGGCATTCATGGTTCCCTCAATGAACTGTAGCTCCCCAGTGCCGGCAGCACTCATTCAGCCCCAGACCATGACACTTCCACCACCATGCTTGATCGTAGGCAAGACACACTTGTCTTTGTACTCCTCACCTGGTTGCCGCCACACACGCTTGACACCATCTGAACCAAATACATTTATCTTGGTCTCATCAGACCACAGGTTCCAGTAATCCATGTCATTAATATGCTTTTCTTCAACAAACTGTTTTCAGGCTTTCTTGTGCATCATCTTTAGAAGAGGCTTCCTTCTAGGATGACAGCCATGCAGTCCAATTTGATTCAGTGTGCGGCATATGGTCTGAGCACTGAC
>BLSH010225147.1:718036-733718 GCA_018402905.1 Glandirana rugosa
AAAACGCGTTTGGTTAGTTATTTGCGACTAACGCTAAAAAAATAGCGTTTATACTCCTTCTTATATTTAGCCGGCTTTTGCCACTTTTTTTTACAAAAAAATATAAAAAAAAAACCTAAACATAAAATCCTTTTTCATTCTTTAAACCCAAAAAAACGTTTTAACAGCGAGAAGAAAACAAAAATTTCTTACTTTTTCCTAAAATACAAATCCAAAAAAAAAATATAAAAAAACATTTTTTTTCACCGTTTTCGGCCGATTTATATTCTTCCTCATATTTGCGATAAAAAAATCGCAATCAGCGTTTATTGATTGGTTTGCGCAAAAGTGGTCGCGTTTACGGATGATGAGAATTCATTTTTGGGGTTTTTAATTTTTTTTATTTTTTACTAATAATGGCGGCGATCTGCGATTTTTTGCGGTGCTGCGATATTTCAGCGGACATGTCGGACCATTTTGACACTTTTGTGGGACTATTGGCATTTATACAGCGATCAGTGCTATAAAAATGCACTGATTACTGTGTAAATGCCATTGGTAGTGAAGGGGTTAACCTGCAGGGGGCGCGCTAAAGGTTAACTATGTTCCCTGGGCGTGTTCTAACTGTACGGGGGCTTGCCTAGCTGGGGAAGGGAAGTGGTCACAGCCTTCACGTAAAGGAAGGCTGTGATCACAGCCCTTCCCCCTCACACAGAGCGGAGGTCCGTGTTTACATACACGGACCTCCGCTCACTCGCTCCGGGGGGGCCATCGTGGGTAGCTGGCGGCAATCGAAGCCGCCGCACCCGCTCCCTGGCCCCCCCTGGACACAGTGAGCATGCGGGCGTGCCTCCGGCGGCGCGCGCGCGCTCACTAAACTCGTTCCCGCAGCCGCAGTCGTATGACGGCGATTTGCGGGAACGAGCCACTTTGCTGCCGTCAGATGCCGATCGGCGGTCGGCAAGTGGTTAAAGGAAAGCATCCCCACCACAGGATGCTGCCACCACCATGTTTTACACAGGGGATGGTGTTTTCAGGGTGATGTGCAGTGTTAGTTTTCTCCCACACATAGTGTTTTGTTTTTATTCCAAAAAGTTAAATTTTTGTCTCATCTGACCAGAGCACCTTCTTCCACATGTTTGCTGTGCCCCCCACATGGCTTCCCGCAAACTGCAAAGAGGTCTTCTTATGGCTTTCTTTCAACAATGGCTTTTTTCTTGGCACTCTTCCACAAAGGCCAGATTTGTGACGTACATGACTAATAGTTGTCCTGTGGACAGATTCTCCCACCTGAGCTATGGATTTCTGCAGCCCCTCCAGAGTTACCATGGGCCTCTTGGCTGCTTCACTGATGAATGCTGTTCTTGCCCGGCCTGTCAGTTTAGGTAGACAGTCATGTCTTGGTAGGTTTGCAGTTGTGCCATACTCTTTCCATTTTCGGATGATAGACTGAACAGTGCTCCGTGAGATGTTCAAAACTTAGGATATTTTGTTATAACCTAACCCTTTAGATTGTAAGCTCTATTAGCAGGGCCCTCCTGTCTCTTCTGTATTGAACTGTATTGTAATTGTGATGTCCCCCCTCTACATTGTAAAGCGCTGAGTAAACTGTTGGCGCTATATAAATCATGTATAATATAATAATAATAACCCTGCTTTAAACTTCTCCACAACTTTATCCGTGACCTGTCTGGTGTGTTCCTTGGCCTTCATAATGCGGTTTGTTCACTAAGGTTTTCTAGCACACCTCTGAGGGCTTCACAGAAAAGCTGTAATTATACTGAGATTAAATTATACACAGATGGACTCTATGTACTAATTAGGTGACTTCTTAAGGCTATTGGTTCCACTAGATTGTATTTAGGGGTATCAGAGTAAAGGGGGCTGAACACAAATGCATGCCACACTTTTCAGATATGTATTTTGAAAAAATTAAAAAAAAAACATTTATCACTTTCCTTCCACTTCACAATTATGTCCCAATAAAATATATTTACGTTTTTGGTTGTAACATGACAAAATGTGGAACATTAAAAGCGATATAAATACTTTTTCAAGGCACTGTATATATATATATATATATATATATATATATGCATTGAGACCAAACAAGGCAGCTAGATTGCAGTGCTGCAGTGCTGTTTAGACAAATCATGCTCCATTCAAAATGCTATATCCTGGAGCATTGTATTCTCTATATTTAAAATATCACTCACTGTACAATTGTTTACTAGATGCAAGAATTAGTTGGTCTCTCGTGGCAATATCTAAATTACGTATGATCAACAAAAATGCAATAATAAATGTTGTCATCTGCCATTGGTTCTGTCATACATAAAACAATATAATTTTTCCTTAATGTAGGAAATTAGGGGCAATATGGGGGCATGATGACTAGTGTGTAAAATGAGCAATTATTGGATCTTTCATCATCATTACTGTCCTTATGTGCCACATTTAGAGATATAATAAGGATCACAAAGACCTAGCATCAGTTCACAAGTGCATGGGAAGTGACCTGTAAACAGTTCATTTCTTCTAGTTTTACCCCTGATAGTGATCTACAATACACTAATGATGACCTGTGAGATAAAGCCATTGGTAATCCCCTTTTAGTGTACTAGTTAACATTTAAATGAATTAACACAGGCAAAATGTCTACCCCTGGCTGTTTCCTTCAGGCCTTGCTCCTAATGAAATGTTATAGCTCAGGTTTCAAAGTAGGAAATGCTTTTATCAGCACAGATAAGATAAGCATCTCAAAATTACAATTATATCAGTAGAAAGTGTGGAAGATAAATGCTGCTTTCATTGATAACTGATACAACATTCTATACATTTTTTATTCCGATACTTTAAAATGACTATGAAAACTAATTTCAGGCATTTGATAGTGAATATATAATTTCCTATAATAACTTATTTGCCCAAACTCTACCAAAATTGTCCATGTGTGTGTGTGTATTCTTGTGGTAGGGAAGTTAAACGGTTAGCAGATTTATGGTGCGGAACTGATTTAAATATCTGTATGTATCTGTACAAAATATGTTGTTGCTGTATAATGGATCCTTTTGATCAGAACATCTGCAGAGAATCATGACTAAAGGCACTCATAAACATATACTTACCACTATCTAAAAATAGCAGTTTTAATTGGTTCAAATAACAACTGAACCCTTACAGTTTTATGAACATCCACAAAAAACACACCACACTGCTGGATTGTTCTCTGCCTAGTGGTTCTGATTGTCAGCACAACAGAGTGCAAAGTTATAGTATGTAGTCTATGGTACAACAGTACATAATATAAGTGACAGGTTCTCTTTACAGGTTGCCCGCTCTCCACCCACTCAGCTTTCCAGTGTGTTTCCACTGCTCTGTTTGTCTGACAAAGCCCTGAGTCTAAACATTCTGGAAGAAAAAGGGAAAAGTTAAGTTTCCCAATACCTGAAAGTACTGGGTTTTCCTGAAGACTCTGACAGACAGACTGTGATGAAGGTAAGTATCAGTAAATAAGCCTGTCAAAAAACTTCTCGCTTTGCCCAAATGACCAAAGACACAAAGGGGCAGTGACAGCTCTTAGTGCAGGGCACAGGGGCGCCGCCCCCCTAATCCCTGCACCCGGCCCCTAATCTACATGCAGGGCACCCAACACATTGATTTTAATGGGGGTTTTTTTTAAGCCATGATTAGAGCCTGAGGCTCTAATTGGCTTCAAAAAATGGTGGGATCAGGGCACAGAGCACTGCGCCCTGAGCCCACCCACTTGTGTGAAATTAACAAATTAATATTCACTAATGTCTTCCTGTTTCTCCTCCCAGCCAATCAGGAAGCAGGTCCTAAGACCCCATTGGCTGGGAGTCCAAAGACCCGATTGACTGGGAGGAGAAGCAGCGACTGCCGGGACAGAGGAGCCAGTCAGGGGAGCGGTGTCACTGAGCAGTGGAGTAGGCCAGAGTGGTCTGGAAGAGGATGGGCTGGGAACAGTAGTCCATCAAAACCCTGCTAGCACATTTGTACTCAGCTACTCTTTGAGGGCCCGTGGCCCTTGCCTGTAATGGGAGGTCCAGAGGTCCTGTCATCAGGAATGCCGGCCTCACCATGTGCTAGCTAGAGTGGAGGAAGATGTAATGGAGGTCTGATAAATATCCCTTCAGGCCTCATCGAGAAGAAGCAAGTTATGTGCAGGAAAGAAGTGAAGGAGTGTAGCGTTCAGCAAGTGTTAGTGCTGGGGGAAGAAGGAGTGTATATACGGAGGTGTAAATAGATGGTCCTGTTTCTTGATCTACTGGGCATCTCACAGTTGTCCCTACCCATCCAAATTTATTCCTCTAATAAAAAAAAACAAAACAAAGTACCGGCCTGTTCTGTGACTTTGGATGAAAGGAAATGTGTGATTGAGGGCAGAGTGACAGGTGGACCACATCAACCAGCCACCCCTAAGGGCCATTGGCTACAATTATAATAACAGTGTTAATAAAAAAAGAGATTAACATTCTGCGAATAAATATTTGAGTCAAATAATTTTGATTTACATGCAGCTCAGTTGGGCTTGGGGTTAAAAGTTCAGAAACTCACTCATCTTGACCCATATATTATGATGGGATCACATAAGTGATTGGATCACAAAGGATCCAGAACATGATGTTCTGGGTGGTGATTTTACTGATCTGCACACCTACAAATCAGGGTTGGTGCTGATATTTAACCGGTTCCTGACCGCCTTGCGTACATTTACTGCTGCAGAGTGGCAGCGCCCCGCGTATTGCTGCAGAATGCTCTCATCCCCTCCGCACTCTGCAGAAGTGTGGCCATGGCTGGGATGGACTCGATCTCCACCAGCGAGCCGTGATTGCCTGGCAGAGAAGAAAAACGGGGAACCACCTTTGTAAACACGGCGGTTCCCTGCTCTGTCAGGCAGCAGGTGAGAGATCTACTTATCCCCGTCACTGGGATCGGTTAGATCTCTTATGCTCTTGCCGGCCCAGCCCCCTCTCAGTTAGAATATGCCTAGGGAACACACTTAACCCCTAGATCACCCCCTGCAGGTTAACCCCTTCACTGCCAATGACATTTACACAGTAATCAGTGGATATTTACATTTATGATCGCTGTATAAATGTCATTGATCCCAAAAAAGTGTCAAAAATGTCCGACATGTCCGCTGCAATATCACAGTCCTGATAAAAATTGCAGATCGCCGCCATTACTAGTAAAAAAAAAAAATGTAAAAACGCCAGAAATTCTCATGGTTTGTAAATGCGGCAACTTTTGTGCAAACCAATCAATAAACGTTGATTGCAATTTTTTTCACCAAAAATATGAGGAAGAATATAAATCGGCCAAAACTGATGAATACATTTGTTTTTTTATATTATTTTTTGGATATGTATTTTAGCAAACAGTTAGAAATATTGTTTTTTTTTTTTTTGCAAAATTGTCGCTCTTTTTTTGTTTATAGTGGGGATAAGAAATGATGCAGAGGTGATCAAATACCACCAAAGAAAGCTCTATTTGTGGGAAAACAGCACGCAAATTTTGTTTGGGTACAGCGTCGCATGACCGCGCAATTGTAAGTTAAACGATGCAGTGCCGAATCTTAAAAAGTGCTCTGGTCCTAACGTGGGAAATCCTTCTGGTCCTTAAGTGGTTAAAAAAATGGTCAATCATTGCATTATTATGTAAGTTATTTATTACATAATGCATTACCATATAAGAAAATGGGCTATGGTACTTGGTACCGACCAGGTTGGCGGCTATGTTTCCTAACTCGTTGAGTCTTTGCTTTAGAGGGTGTGGACACGTGGGCACCTTTTTGCATACCTGGTGGGAATGCCCACGGATCCGAGGTTTCTGGAATAAGATATTTCTTCTGATACGGAAGATCACGGGCCAGCAAGGGCATGGAAATGTCTTTCCCCGCTGCTAAACAAAACGTTTTGTGGATCATGACCCAGGAGAAGTTCGCTAACATCATCCTGGACTCCATCTAAATTTGATTCGATCTGGGACCCCTGGAAGAAATACTTAAAACTACCCCCCGTGATTCTTATAAGTTTTTTATTTTTTCTATCCTTTTTGACCCACTTGTTGTCGAGGCTCCCTGGTGCCACCAGCTCCTTATTTCTTCTGCTCCTCTGTTCTTTCTGTCTTCTTGTCCTAACTTTTCCTTTTCCCCTCTCGATTGTTCATATCATTTGGGATAATATGGTGATCTTCACTGCTGGTCAACCACTAACTGCTGGTCAACCAAGTTTATAACTATGTTCCAGGTTTTCAGATCTTAGATTTGAGTCAAGTTAATAGCAAATCGTACTAAGTCTACATGTAATATCTAGTGTTACAATGGATGTATTAGTTAGCTCATAGTGCTAGGTAAATTCTGGTTATACTGAGTCTGAGGTAGTCAGATTCCCCCAATCCACAGCTTGTCCCCATTAGGGGTGGAGTGGGGGGAACAGGTTTTTTTTTTTTCCCTGACACCTCGACCTAAATTTTCCCACTCCTTTTTCTCAACATTACCAATATAGACACATCCATTGGAATACTCTCTGTGCGCATTATTTTGTGTCTGATAGGCTCTGCACATTTGTCTGTCATTTGTATGTTGCTGGCTCTGCGAGGCCTGGCCTATTTTCTATTATTTCCCAATGTACCTTTGGACTTGTCGATATACTTGTATTTCTTAAAAAACCTAATAAAAATCTTTGAAACAGTAAATGGGCTATACTCTTGAAATGAAGCAGTTGTAAGGCCATGGTAGTAAATTATAGCAATCTTAGGCCCATTTGTGTTTCTAAAATGCAGATACCCTAATCACATCTGAAAAGTCATGTGCAGCTGACCCTTTTAGCTGGCCTAAAGCAATAGATATGCATTTTAACTGGCTTTACTCTTTAAATTGTAAATTTCCAATCTCCTTTGAATAAGCCTGGCCTTTGCAGGCTATTGTAACAGTTGGTTTCTCTGAATCCTCAACAGAGAGATGTTAAACAGAATCTTTCCACTGAATAGTGAGCTTGAGCTACTTGTGTTATAGTCTCTAGCATCCATTTAAAAGACATTATACAAGAAACTGTATGAGAAGTTGCTTGAAAAGGAGTTCTCCCTGTCACACTTTGAAAGGTTTTCCATATTTAGGCCAGACTTCTGAGGCCTATTAGTGAAACTGGCCTGACAGACAATACTTTCACACCATGAACAATCACAATTACTTTATTATTACTATTAAATCACCAAATCACATCATGGTAGGATAAGAGAGAATATGCTGAATTTTTATCTCCCCCGAACAGGAGATAAGCAAAAATAGAAAGAAAAAACAAACCACTGATTTAATAAAGGAGTAGATAATGTTCAAGCAAAGTACAAAAGGGCGCTTATTTTAAATTCCAAAAATAAATAATAAAAAAACCTGCATTTTGATTGCACATGATTGAAAGACTAAAAGGTATGGACACAATTTTGCCTCCTTTACTAAGCTAAGTAAACATTCATCTTAAAAAATGAACATATGCTCCCAATAAATATCCTGCCAAAATAAAAAAACAAACCAGTCCCGAACTGAGATGGGTCTGGTATGACACATTTCTTACACCAAAATCTTAAAGTGCTATAGTGTTAGTAAAACATGATACATAATTTTGCACATACAAAAACACATGATATAAATAAGCAATGAAGAAAAGATACATGTGAGCATTTTTTAAGGCCAGATTCAGTTCCCTTTGAGAAAACTACAATCACTCTCTTTACAAATATAGGCTACCTGGCTCCTGTTCAGCCAATTCACATAATAATATAATAATATCCACATCTGGTGGGGGACCAACTGATTCTTTCGTGGTAAGGGCAATTTCCTGCCACATAAAGTGGTTGGCGGCCATGGTGAAAAGTGAGTGTTGTCTTACAGAACATGGCTTATTGTAGCACACACTTTTACATATACAGTATATACTAAAAAAGGTTATTATTGTAAGGGATTACATACTTTATGAGCTGAACAAGATGATTGATGCTTTGTGAAAATAATATGGAGTCACTTAAATAAAAATGTGATGCCAGCATCACAAATAATGCAACTCTCAATACTTTATCCGGTAATATCTCAGAATTGCAAAGAATACCATGGTGTATCTAGGGTAGGGCAGCCATGGCACATAAAAGGGGATACCACATATATGCCATGCAGCAGCCTGGGTCTGTCTCTCTCTGCTTCTTTCCCACACCTGGACTTCCTGTTTTCTCCAGTGAAGTCAGATTCATATTTTGGTTTCTCTCCCATTGCTGTCACTGCTGTTAATCTATGGTTGGTAGGACTGCCTCACATCATGCATTTGTCAGCAAGCACATTTAGACGGTTCTCATCATCCATCCAGAACCAACCCATCTCCTGCTCTTTGACATAAGGCTGTGACCTGAAAAGGGGCCTGAAGACACTGATGTGAACAGGGCTTTGATTTTAAGGGTCATGGGGGGAGGTGTTATGTGAAGAGGGATCTGTGATATAAAGGGGGGCTGTGATATGAAGGTAGGCTGTGATGTAAAGGGGAAACCTGTGGTGTAAAGGGGGACTGTGGTGTACAGGGGAGATCTTTGATATGAAGGGGGAACTGTCATGTAAAAGGGAGGCCTGTAATTTGAAGGTGGGAAGGGGGCCTGTGATGTGAAAGGATGTTGTGAGTGAAAGGGAGGTCTGTGATGTGAAGGGGGCTCCTGATTTAAAAAGGAGAATCATAATGTGAAGGGGGACTCTAATGCGGTGGTAGATCCTGACATGAATGGTCAGGAATGTGATGTGAAGAGGGAACTTTGATGTGAAAGGGGGAACTCTGAAGTGAAAAGGGGGACTCTAATATGAAAGCAGGGGCCCCTAATGTGAAGGGGGAATCTAACATGAAAGGGGACTTATGAATTCATGTGGGTTCCTGTTGTGATGTGGGAGCTTTAATGTGTAGGGGGGCTAGGGAAAGAATGGCATCATCCAGCACAGATATCAGTGCCCTTCAGCCCATTAAATACAGTGTCAAGTGTTTGGACAGGGGTGCAATTTTAGTGCTTGTCATAGGTGATTTTTCCTGTAGCTACATCACTGAAAGGAAGTCAATGCTGAAGCATGTTCCACTACCAGGTGCTGTTATCACAGGTCTAAACAGGGAGCAGATTATTATATAATGCCCAGCATGTGTCACTGACTGAGGGTACCACTTTGACTGAAGTCTGAATGTGGGTGCATTTCCACTTTGGGCCACCAGCCCAATATTCAGTATATTATCTGTACTGGCTCTGAGGGCCAGTTTGGTTCTCCCCTAATCCCATAACAGTACAGGTTAATATTCAACTTAAATGTATATAATGACAATGTAATACATCATTTTGAAAAAAGGAAGTATAATTGATAAGTTGTTAACTTTTTTCTATTCATTTCCCCCTTTATGGGCAAATTTAATTTGCTGAGAGCTTTTTTTCCTAGGTTTGTAAAGTTGTAGATTTGTACATTTTCAAAAGTTCAAAATCAGTTTCATTTGCTGTCAATACTGTCAACTCCATTTATATGTAGTGACCTTGTCCCTTAACCTCCAACCTGCATTTTACATTGCTCATATACAGTATTAATACAGCTTGGATTCTTAAACTAAACTGTCCAGAGAAACTCTGTGAATGGGTTGGTTCACCTTAAATGTTGGGTTATTTTGCTAGTTGTTGGATGTTCCAGCAGGTTGGGGAAAGGCTAATATAAGTATAAGATTATGAATATCAAACAGTTTTTCTAATATCCGATGCCTTTGTTATCAGGGTTAGACTAAAGAGTTTATTTATTTCAGGTACTTATATAGCGCCTTTAATTTATGCAGCGTTTTACACATACATTGTACATTCACATCAGTCCCTACCCTCAAGGAGCTTACAACCTAAGGTCCCTAACTCACAATCATACATACTAGGGCCAATTTAGACAGGATCCAATTAACCTACCAGCATGTCTTTGGAGTGTGGGAGGAAACCAGAGTATCCAGAGGAAACCCATGCAGGCACAGGGAGAACATGCAAACTCCAGGCAGGTAGTGTCATGGTTGGGATTCAAACCAGCGACCCTTTTGCTGCTAGGTGAAAGTGATAACCTCTACACCACTCTGCCGCTCCAGAGCTGTGGGTGAAGAAGCAAGAAGAAGACACAGCAGCCTCCACTGGCATAAGGACATTATGGACTGATTCAAAGCAAGAACAAGAACCTGTGCAGCTAGTCAGGTATGTCCTTCTTCTAGGCTACAAATACAGTTAGATAATTCCCATAAATATGAATCTTCTGCAAGGATTATGCATATGGGCTGTCCATTTTGTTGCTTTACTTCTCAAGTCAATATAGCAGAAACCTGTTGAAAGATCTTTGGGTATCCAATTGTATTATCAACTGCTACGTGTTGAGGGTATGCCCTATACAATTGTTGGTACTTGGAGCTTCTAAAAGTGTTAAAGCCCAAATTCAGGAATTAGAAATAATCTACCCTTGCAATGGAGGCCCCACACTGTAAGAGGAAGAACTAATAAATTCTTACTTTATAACATTGAAGTGACCAGTCCCTTGCCGCCTCCTCTGTAAGCTGCTTGCAGTCAAGGTTGCACAGCAGCCTCACTACGTGCAATGCAGGGCAAATAGCACTGCATTGTATGTGATGTTGCTGGGGTACCACCCACAGAGTGGAGGTTTGAGGAGAAGGGGGCAGCATGGGAGCAAGCTAGAGTGGAGGTTATAGTAAGTAACAATGATTGTTTCTGAACCCCCTGGGTATAATGAGTATTTACCCTACCAGTGGGCCCCCCTTGTACTGCAAGATGTAAATTCATATTATGAGTAAGGGGCACAGGAGAAGGCAGTGTTACTTACCTGTAGATTTTCTTATTGCTGGAATCGGGCTTTAAGGATTATCTAAACATGTTTAGAAGCTGCAGGCACTACTAATTTCATATATAAGTCCTTAGACTGTAGTAGTCAATAAAAAAAATGGGCCGTGTGTAGAGTTAACAATAGCGCTGCACTTTTATATTGATGTGTATACACTATTTTGTCATTGTGTTGTGCCAGCAGCTGTTCTACTTATGATATACAGTGTGCATGGTATTTTTAAATTTATAATAGTAGCTAAAGGTTTTTATGTCTTTTTTATATTTCTCTAAACATCAGATTTTTCATTCATCTATTTTTCCATCCACCTTATTCCAGGGCTAATGGCATTATCTATGCCTTATACAGGTTGCTGAAAACACATTACCTGTGGAATGTCTTACCAATGAAGACATGTAGCTTCATGAAAAATCTACAATAGTTTAGAAATTTATACAGCTGATGTAGTATGCAATGCATACTTCTAATACAAGACATGCTTGGTTTAGGATGCATTCTTGTATGAAGAAACAATGTTATTTTAATTCTATCTGTGACATATCAACAGGGGTGATAATTTGTTAACTTTGGATGCTTGATTTTTTGAGAATTTTATCCTTTCTGTGAAATGTTTTTAACTGAAACGAAGTGTGTCTATTGACCAGGCTTCTGACACCTGGCTTCAATAGTTCTCAATGGATTTCGGCTATTGCTCAGAAATATGAAAGTGGTTTAATCTACTGTATGTGTTTGTTTAAGCCTTAGAATACTTTGCTAGTGCTACATGTTTATTCTTGAACTGATGATGCTAAACCATCAATGACGTTCTGTATACAAAAAAAAAAAAAAAAATGGAGGAACAGCAAGTTGTCTTTTATGGGGATGAAACAATAAGACGTGTAAAAAAAATGAAGACTGTTCAGTTAATTTAATGGTAGGGTAAGACATTGTACTATTTGTATTCCATTCAAAATGTAGCTATTTGATCGATTAGTATTTGTTATTACAAACCTGTTAGTTACTCACCATTACGGATGAGTGAATCTGCCTGGAAGCTCAAAGCTTGCAGACTTTGTAGAAAAACCCTATTGAAGCCTTTTTTGTTATTCATTTTTTGCCATCTGTAGAGAGATAAGGGGTAGTATATTGGAGGACAATATACTGTATAATAAAATAACATTGGGGACATTTTCCAAGGTCACACCATATCCCAAATTGTCTATTACTGAAGATATTGTGAAGATGGACTAGCACTAGGATAGTCAGTTTCAATCCCAACCACGGAGCTACCTGCATGGAGTTTGCATATCCTCCCTGTGCCTGGGTGGGTTTCATCTGGGTACTCCAGTTTCCTCCCACATCCCAAAGACATGCTGGCAGGTTAATTTGCTCCTGTCTAAATTGGCCCTAGTATGTATGAATGTCAGTTAAGCCTGGTACACACTAACATTTTTTTGTCGATAAACCCATTGGGTTGAAAAAAAAAACTGACAGCTCCGTTCAGAGCCGCTTCACTAATGATCCAACAATAGTACAGCAATCTCCCCCTCTGAGCTGTTGTGTTCTGACATGCCCCCCTCCCCCGCCAGAACATTCTGGTCATCTTTCTCAGCCATTGATGGTTTTCCAGCATGCTCATCTGACAGAAGTCGGCCTAATGATCGGCTTCTGTCGGACCAGCTGCCATACAAATGGGCTGAATGTTGGCAGGTTTTTATTGAACTGGCCGATGTTGTCCAATATTCGGCCCATTTGTACTAGGCATTAGGGACCTCAAGATGTAAGCTCCTTGAGGGCAGGGACTGATGTGAATGTATCATTTATATGTAAAGTGCTGTGTAAATTGATGGCACTATATACAGTAAGTACCAGGAATTAATAATAATCATACAATCCATATGTCATGTTATGTATACTACTGTATTTAGTGACATTAGAGGTATACTGCATGGGACAATCAATTAAAAAATATATATATATATATTTTACTGTGCAAAAATGTAAATATACTGTATAAGAATATACAGTTGGTAGCAAATAAATCCTTTTTTTCATTCCTACAAAAAACAAACCTGTTATGGTGGTCCCTTGGAGATGTTTGACCCGCCATAGTTATGTTTTAGGTTTTTGCCAGTAACATTGTTTGCACATCACCCCCAGGGTCCCGAAGCCGCCATGGTTCTATTCTGTTGAAGAAATATCAGACTGATATTCTAAATTGTTTATCTTAGTCAGCCTTTCCTTGTCAAAATATGTAAGACAAATAAATTGAGGCGTTGTTGATAATAGAAATTTAATTCATTGAAATGACTTTTGAACTCGCTACATGAGTTTGTTCCATTTAACACCATGTTTAGCAAAGTTTATTTATTTAAAGAATGAAAAAAGATAGTCATATGGAGAACACAGGATATATTCCATTATTCCATGCACATGTCCATATCCCGCATTGCTAATTATACAGTACATTTGAAAGTATGGGTGTATTTTGATGGTGTAAAACTTACATAGATGAAAAGTGATATGTCATTTTTTATGCTAATAAAAAAAATGGCCTGATCTCTGCAGAATGATAGAATGGATGTATTGCTAAACTCAAAGTTTAGCAAATGTCTCCATATAAAGTTTATTATAAAAGTCTAGCTTCAAACATTTTTTAGCTATTGCATATGGTGACCATTTGTTTAACTCTACATTTTGAACTTTTTGATAATATACAATGGACAAATGGTATAGACAGCTTTGTATGTTGTAAGAGAATTCATGCTATATAAAGCTTAAACTAGTTTTTAGTGCGAGAGGTACATATATATAATAAGTACAACATAACAAAAGCTAAAGCATGGAAAAGACCTGCAAGGTCAAAAGGGTACATAGCAAACAGCAAGGGAGGATAATCATCCACAAAGCTACACAAAGGTAGGGTAAAATTTTAGACATTAACAACTTATTACTAGCCGGGGTAAAAAACGGGGGGTAATGAGGAGCAGAGCATTTACACAGGGCTCCAAACCATGCCCACATAATAACAACTGTTTGACACCCCAACAGGGGACAATATCAAAGAGCACAAGTGTTATGGGAGACTTTAGATCAGGATGGGCAATGGGGTGTGCTAAGGCGAAGGCCTAGCTAGAAACTCAAGCCAGGGTAAGGAGGTGTTAGAGGTAGAATAGGAAAGATAGAGATGAGAAAGAAGTGGGAAGGATGGGGGGACAAGCGTGTAAAGGGAGTAGAAGGGAGCAAAAGGAGGGGAAGGGAAAAGGCTGGGGAGGAGTAAGTAGAGGGGTAAGGGGGGGAGGTAGGGGGAGGATGGGCAAGGGAAACCCCCCTAGGGGAGGATAGGAGAGTGGTAGCAGACTCAAGGGTGGGGTAAAGAAAGTTAGCCAGAGATATTATGGGCGTAGCAAGGTTTCATTGAAACCAGGGGGTAGGAAATGGGTTACCCAAGGGTTCCAGAGCTTTTGAAATTCAGTAACTTTAACCAATAGAACAGCTTCCAATTAGGCGTGAATCATTGCTTGGGTAATTCTATGTTTTACCTCAAGTACATGGAAGATGATTTTCAGTATTTAGGTATGGTCTGCTTGGCAGCAGTAGTAACATGGAGCAGAAATTAAAATTGGCGGTGGGTCAAAGATATGGGTGCGTTATCCAAGAAGAGTCACAGTTGGGTCTGCCGATAAAGATGTGTCAAAAAGTTTTGATAGAATTACAAAAATCTATGACCAGAAAGTTTGCATTGTGGGGCAGTCCCACCAGCACTATGGGGCAGTCCCACCATTAGCCAAACATTTTTATTCATGGGATTTTAGGTCCATCGTTTAACTATGTTGTATTAGAATGCTTATTAAAACGGATATTTTCCATATCAGCTGTGTCTGTATAAGTTCAGTTGATTGTGGGGAAATAGTAAAAGCTGCTGATAATTTCATCATTTTTTGTCATTAAATCAGTTGATTTGAACCTCTGGGTCCAACTGAGATGAAAAAATGTTTTAATTGGGATCTGTTTTTAATTCTTGAAAGATGTAGACAGTAACTATACAGGGTGCAGCTACTTTCCCAGAGCCATTAATTCACCATATAAACCTCATCTGACATTTTCTCCAGCAAGTCTCCTGTAGTCTCCATTGTAAGAACATATCACAACACAAGAAAATATTGAAGAGGCAACAACAGAGAGTTGTCACCCTAAGCCAGGAAGTACCGGCACCAAGACCTTCACGGCAAAAGAGACAGATATAAAATATTGAAAATGTCTTGAAATATGATTAACATGTCATACAGGTGCTGGTCATATAATTAGAATATCATCAAAAAGTTGATTTATTTCACTAATTCCATTCAAAAAGTGAAACTTGTATATTATATTCATTCATTACTAGAGTTGAGCGAACCTCTGGAAGTTCGGGTTCTGCTGGTCCGTCCGAACTTCGGGACAAAGTCCGGGTCCGGACGGAACCCGAACGATCGCACGGACAACGAACCCCATTGAAATCAATGGGGACCCGAACTTTTAGGCACAAAAATGGCTGTAACAAAGTCCTGGAAAGCCCTAGAGGGCTGCAAAAGGAAGTAAAATGGGGGTAAGGGTAGGGCAAGTGCCCTACGAAAAAATGGGGACAGGGAAATAACTGTAAATATTTTTAAAAAAATAAAAACATAAAAAAAGGAAAAATGGAGGTGAATGTGGATCATCTTCAAACTGTGTCTGAAAAGTATTAATTAACGGTAGAAGCCATATAACTGTTCTAAAATCATCTTCAAACTAGGGCAAGTGCCCTACAAATAAATGGGGATAGGGAAAATAAATTAAAAT
>BLSH010225147.1:737849-757689 GCA_018402905.1 Glandirana rugosa
ACTCAATTAATCGACTAGTCTCAAACCGTGGTCTACAGAAGTTATAACTTGGAAAAGTGTTATAAGATTAAAAGACTCTATGACTTATACCCTAAAAGGAATCAGCAGTCAATCTTTAGTAGTTTTAATTTTCTTTATTTGTAAACTTTATATAGTCAGACACACATTACTTATCACAACTCGCTTGGGCCTGACATTGCAAGCCCAGGCATGGCTTGAAATCCCACAGGCACCGTGCCTGGGCCTGTTCCTGTAAAGTTTTTAGCAAGCCCAAGCCAGGCCCCAAGACGATAAAATGAGGCCGGACCGAACCCGAACGATTTTTGAAATGTCCTTGTCCGGGTCCGTGCCACGGACACCCTAAAGTTCGGTACGGACCCGAACGTTACAGTCCGGGTTCGCTCAACACTATTCATTACACACAGACTGATATATTTCAAATGTTTATTTCTTTTAATTTTGATGATTTCTAACTGACGACTAAGGAAAATCCCATATTCAGTATCTCAGAAAATTAGAATATTGTGAAAAGGTTCAATATTGAAGACATCTGGTGCCAAACTCTGATCAGCTAATTAACTCAAAACACCTGCAAAGGTCTTTAAATGGTCTCTCAGTCTAGTTCTGTAGGCTACACAATCATGGGGAAGACTGCTGACCTGACAGTTGTCCAAAAGATGACCATTGACACCTTGCATGAGGAGGGCAAGACACAAAAGGTCATTGCAAAAGAGGCTGGCTGTTCACAGAGCTCTGTGTCCAAGCACATTAATAGAGAGGCGAAGGGAAGGAAAAGATGTGGTAGAAAAAAGTGTACAAGCAATAGGGATAACCGCACCCTGGAGAGGATTGTGAAACAAAACACATTCAAAAATGTGGGAGAGATTCATAAAGAGTGGACTGCAGCTGGAGTCAGTGCTTCAAGAACCACTACACATAGACATATGCAAGACATGGGTTTCAGCTGTCGCATTCCTTGTGTCAAGCCACTCTTGCTAAAGGCAAAAAAGGACTGGACTGCTGCTGAGTGGTCCAAAGTTATGTTCTCTGATGAAAGTAAATTTTGCATTTCCTTTGGAAATCAGGGTCCCAGAGTCTGGAGGAAGAGAGGACAGGCACACAATCCACATTTCTTGAGGTCCAGTGTAAAGTTTCCACAGTCAGTGATGGTTTGGGGTGCCATGTCATCTGCTGGTGTTGGTCCACTGTGTTTTCTGAGGTCCAAGGTCAACGCAGCCGTATACCAAGAAGTTTTAGAGCACTTCATGCTTCCTGCTGCTGACCAACTTTATGGAGATGCAGATTTCATTTTCCAACAGGACTTGGCACCTGCACACAGTGCCAAAGCTACCAGTACCGGGTTTAAGGACCATGGTATCCCTGTTCTTAATTGGCCAGCAAACTCGTCTAACCTTAACCCCATGGAAAATCTATGGGGTATTGTGAAGATGAAGATGTGATATGCCAGGCCCAACAATGCAGAAGAGCTGAAGGCCACTATCAGAGCAACCTGGACTCTGATAACACCTGAGCAGTGCCACAGACTGATCGACCCCATGCCACGCCGTATTGCTGCAGTAATTCAGGCAAAAGGAGCCCCAACTAAGTATTGAGTGCTGAACATGCTCATACTTTTCATGTTCATACTTTTCAGTTGGCCAAGATTTCTAAAAATCCTTTCTTTGCATTGGTCTTAAGTAATATTCTAATTTTCTGAGATACTGACTGGGATTTTCCTTAGTTGTCAGTTAAAATCATCAAAATTAAAAGAAATAAACATTTGAAATATATCAGTCTGTGTGTAATGAATGAATATAATATACAAGTTTCACTTTTTGAATGGAATTAGTGGAATAAATCAACTTTGTGATGATATTCTAATTATATGACCAGCACCTGTATATGAGATTTTAGTAGTTTACATTTCCCTTAAAGTACATGCTGTAAAGGGTAGAAGAATAAAAAGCAATACACTTTTGTTCACATGCCTCTATTCTGTTATCTGCTGTGTTAGTGTCTAAGATCTCCTGGCTTCAAGGTTTGTATCTGTGACAGATAAGAATTACTTTTCTCTAGGATAGATTTTTACTTACAGTATATATTAACTACATATACACACACGCACATAACACATTTATAGAAAGATCAATCAATCTATCTATCTATCTATCTATCTATCTATCTATCTATCTATCTATCTATCTATCTATCTATCTATCTATCTATCTATCTATCTATCTAGAAAATTCTTCAATGAATGAAAATCATTGTAATTTAATTCCCACTTGCTGCAAACCAACACTGATGTTCTTTTGAATACTATCCAAGTATTTTAAAAGACTCGCTTTAGTCTTTTGCAGTTAATGTTTTGATTTGTTGCATTTCTGTTTGGAGCCAGGAAAGAGTAATTTCCAGTAGCACGGCACATCATTTCAGGGTAGAAAATGTGGGCAATTTACTGTAACTGTCAGATACTATCCTTTTTCAAAGATCAGCTGATTGACTATTAAGGTCATCATAGAAAAGCCACCCGCATCATGCATTAAACATTGTAATGTGGTGGCTCAGCTGAAACAGAGAGTTGGTCAGCTGTCCATAGTCACAGCAGGGATATCCAGTGATCTGTCAAACAATGATTGATTCATGTAGACATGCTCCAATCTTATTCTGATTACTCTGAGCATCTTGCCTGGTGGCCATTTGCAGTGTTGACAGAGTTTAATCCTTGAAGACTTGATGCAGATTTAACACTTTCCTTTGATTTTAAATGTCACAGTGGTGCAAAGGAATTCTACACCGTGTCTTGTGAAGAATGTGACACTGCAATGCAAATAATTGATTACAAAATCAAACATGAAATATCTATTTTTAATATGTTTACTATTTAAACCTGTGCTGGAGGGAGTCAGACCTTATTGTTTCTGCAATAAGAGATAGACTTCCACTGAATATAAGCTGCTTCAGTCTGTGAAAGCCCAGTTGTTTTTCATAGTTTAAATGCATGAATATAAATCAAACTTAGAAAGCCTCCCTCGTCTGCAGAAAAAGTGTGTTAGGTTTCTGGTATGGACTAAGTGAACCAAATACACCCGGTACATCTTCATAACTTTGTCGTTAAACAGAAGGAAAAATTTGGAGAGGCATTTATTTACATTTATAGATTGAAATTTTCAATATCTGGCAAAAGTTGCGCTCATCATTTATTCAGCACCATGGACTATAGTACAACTATAAGAGCCCTTTCACTCTGAGGCAGTTTTCAGGCATTTTAGCTCTAGAAATAGCGCCTGTAAAGTGCCTGAAAACTGCCTTCCATTCACTTCAATGAGCGCTTTCAAACTCGGGCAGTGTGCTTATGGGACGTGCTGTATTTTGCGCTCCCAAATGCCCCTTCCCATTGAAGTGAATGGGCAGCGCTTCCAAAGCACCTGAAAAGCGATTCGGAAACGCTGCAAAATGGGTCTTTTAAGGCCCCGTTGTCACGAGACCTTAAAAAAAATGGTCCGCTAGCGCCCAAAAACTTGTGCAAAAGCGGCGCTTCAGTGTGAAAGGGGTCTAAAGAAGATGTGAACTGTAAAAGTTATACCCAAAAAGGATGAGCAGAGGATTAGGGATGAGTCACCAGTATTGCCCATAGGGTCCTTGTAGCTGATATTTTCACCATTACTGACTCACTATGCCTCCTTCTGGACTGTGCTTCTGTGTCTAGGAAGCCATCTTGGTAGAGGCACGGTGTTATTTCCTCATGTTAGAGCTGCCCCCATTGACTGAATGATTGATGGCTGCTGGGCGGCTATGCAAAAAGTGCAGAAAGCACAGCTCCACAGAATGGATGGAGCAGAAGCAGGTCCTTTTGTCCAGCTACCTCTCCAGCAAGCTGCGCAATAGTGACATTTCCATATCTCACTTTGAATCTTATTAAACTATTATTTTTTATTATAAATGATTTATATAGCGCCGGCAGTTTGCACAGCACTTTACAACATTAGGGCAGACAGTATAATTACAATGCAATTCAAATCAATACAGGAGGAATAAGAGGGCCCTGCTTGTTAGAGCTTACAATCTAGAAGACTAGCAGTTTAAGGCGCCAATGTTTTTCACACAGCAAATATACAGCTACAAGGCTGCAGGAACAGGAATGTCCAGGCATAGTCAAATGCCAAAAAGTGTATTTCTATATTTCCAGGGGGAATTTAGGACAAAAAAAAGATATTCAGGGTACTATTTAGACACAATAATATTTCTAGATGCTCTCTTTACCTCCAGAAGATTTACCCCCCTTCAGGACCAGGCCATTTTTTGCAATATGGCACTGAGCTACTAACTGACATCTGCGTGTTCATATAAAATAACATTTTTGTCATTTTTTCCCCACAAATAGAACTTTCTTTTTGTGATATTTGATCACCACTGTGTGTTTTATTTGTTTTAACCCGTTCCATACCGAGTCATTGTAAAATGACATCGGCAGGAACCCCTCGTCGATCCGGGCCGACGTCATATGACATCGGCCGCTTTTCGCTGCTACTGCGGTCCCCTGGGGGCCCACAGCGTGGTGATCGCGGATCTATCATGTCCCCGGGGGTCGTGTCCCCCCCGATCGGGTTAAAGAGCTAATAGACTTGGCTCTTTACCACGTGACCGGCTGTGTCCAATCACAGGCGGTCACTACCGACCTCCACGTGCACGCTGCTCATGCGCGCCCCGGGGGCGCGCAGCGTGGCGATAGGGGCTGAGGCTTGTACCTCGGAGAAAGCCCAGCTCCGATCAGTGTAAACAGCCAATGGAATTCACAGCCAGTAACATGATGTAAACAAACCGCGGTAACAAGCTGTTACCGGGTTCTCTCTGTCACACACCAATCGTGAGAGGGAGATTGCGGTAACAGCTTGTTACCGCCTACTGTGTACACCAAGCACACTGATCACCCCCCAATAAAAAGTACCTGTCACCTGTCCATCAAAGTACCCGAGTACCTGTCACCAACCCATCTGAGTAACCGAGTACCTGTCACCAACCCATCTGAGTACCTGAGTATCTGTCACCAGCCCATCTGAGTACCCGAGTATCTGTCACCAGCCCACCTGAGTACCTGAGTACCTGTCACCAGCCCATCTGAGTACCTGTCCCCAGCCCATCTGAGTACATGTCACCAACCCATCAGAGTACCCAAGTACCTGTCACCAGCCCATCTGAGTACTCGAGTACCTGTCACCTGCCCATCAGAGTACCAAAGTACTTGTTACCAGCCCATCTGAGTACTCGAGTAACTGTCACCAAGCCATAAGAGTACCTTAGTACCTGTCACCCGCCCATCAGAGTAACCAAGTACCTGTCACCAGCCCATCAGAGTACTTGAGTACCTGTCACCAACCCATCAAAGTACCCAAGTACCCGTCACCAACCCATCAAAGTACCCGAGTACCTGTCACCAGCCCATCAGAGTACCTGTCACCAATCCATCAAAGTACCCGAGTACCTGTCACCAGCCCATCAGAGTACCCGAGTGCCTGTCACCAACCCATCTGAGTACCTGAGTACCTGTCACCAACCCATCAGAGTAGCCGAGTACCTGTCACCAGCCCATCAGAGTACCCGAGTACCTGTCACCTGCCCATCAGAGAACCTGAGTACCTGTCACCAACCCATGAAAGTACCCGAGTACCTGTCACCTGCCTATTAGAGTACCTGATTACCTGTCACCAGACCATCAGTGTACCCGAGTACCTGTCACCTGCCTATCTGCGTACATAAGTACCTGTCATCAGCCCATCAGCGTACCTGAGTACCTGTCACCTATCCATCAGAGTACCCGAGTACCTGTCACCTGCCCATCTGAGTACCCGAGTACCTGTCACCAGTCCATCAGAGTACCTGAGTACCTGTCTCCTGCCCTTCAGATTACCCCAGTACCTGTCACCAACCCAGCAGCCCATGAGAGTACCCAAGTACCGTTTACCAGTCCATCAGATTACCGGAGTACCTGTCTCCAGCCCATCAAAGTACCTGAATACCTATCTTCAGCCCATCAGAATACCTGAGTACCTATCTGCAGCCCATCAGAGTACCCAAGTACCTATCTGCAGCCCATGCCTCATAGAATATACCTCGGGTGTTTGCTTTTCAAAATGGGGTCATTTTGTGGGTAATTCCACTATCCTGGTGCTCCATGGCCTTCAAAAGTGTGATAGGTATGAATGAAATTTTATGTGTAATTTATGCTCCTAGAACGCCTGACGGTGCTCCCTGCATGTTCGGCCTCTGTATGTGGCCAGGGTGTGAAAAAGTCTCACACATGTGGCATCGCCATACTCGGGACGAGTAGCAGAATATATTTTGGGGGTTCATTTTTGCTATATACATGCTATGTGTTAGAAATACCTTATAAATTGACCGCTTTGTGTAAAAATAAAAGTGTTTTCATTTTCTTTCCATGTTTTTTGAAGACTTGTGGAAAAAAATGAACCATTCAAAAGACTCGTAATGCCTCATAGAATATATGTTGGGGTGTTTGCTTTCCAAAATCAGGGCATTTTGTGGGTAATTCCATTGTCCTGATGCTCCAGGGCCTTCAAAGGTGTAATAGGTCGTTAGGAAATTAGATGTGAAATTTCTGCTCCTAGAATGCCTGACGGTGCTCCCTGCATGTTGGACCCCTCTATGTGGCCAGGGTGAGAAAAAGTCTCACACATGTGATATTGCCATACTCGGGACAAGTAGCAGAATATATTTTGGGGGGTTATTTTTGCTATATACATGCTATGTGTTCAAAATATCATATAAATTGACCACTTTGTGAAAAAAAAAAAACGTTTTCATTTTCTTTCCACGTTTTCCGAAGACTTGTGGAAAAAATTGAACCGTACAGAAGACTCATAATGCCTCATAGAATATACCTTGGGATGTTTGCTTTCAAAAATGGGGTCATTTTGTGAGTAATTCTATTGTCCTGGTGCTGCAGGGCCTTCAAAAATGTAATAGGTGGTTAGGAAATCATATGTGTAATTTATGCTTCTAGAACGCCTGACCGTGCTCCCTGCATGTTGGACCTCTCTATGTGGCCAGGCTGTGTAAAGGTCTCACACATGTGGTATCACCATACTCGGGATGAGTAGCAGAATATATTTTGGGGGTTAATTTTTGCTATGTACATGCTATGTGTTAGAAATGTCTTATAAATTGACCACTTTGTGTAAAAATAAAAGCGTTTTCATTTTCTTTCCACGTTTTTCGAAGACTTGCGGAAAAAAATTAACCATTCAAAAGACTCGTAATGCCTCATAGATTATACGTTGGGGTGTTTTCTTTCCAAAATGGGGTCATTTTGTGGGTAATTCCATTGTCCTGGTGCTCCAGGGCCTTCAAAAATGTAATAGGTTGTTAAGAAATTAGATGTGGAAATCCTGCTCCTAGAATGCATAACGGTGCTCCCTGCATGTTGGAACTCTCTATGTGGCCAGGCTGTGAAAAAGTCTCACACACGTGACATCGCCATACTTGGGGTGAGTAGCAGAATGTATTTTGGGGTGTAATTGGAAGTATGCATATGCTGTGTGTGAGAAATAACTTGTTGTTAGGACAATTTTGTGAAAAAAAAAATAATAATAATAATTTATTAATTTTCCCAAGAATTGTGGGGAAAAAGTACAGCTTCAAAAAACTTACCATGCCTCAAACTAAATACTTTGGAATGTCTACTTGTCAAAAAGGGGTCATTTGGGGGGTATTTGTAATTTCCTGACATTTCAAGGCCTCAAGAAATGAGATAGGCCATCAGTGCATCAGGTGTGATCAATTTTCAATGATTGGCTCCATAGCTTGTAGAGTAGACTCTATAACTTTCACACAGACCAAATAATATACACTTATTTGGGTTATTTTTACCAAAGATAGACAGCAGTATAGGTTTTGACCCACATTTATGAACAAAAATGACTTATTTGTAAAATTTTATCATAGAAACTAAATAAAAGTGTTTTTTTTTCAAAATTTTCGCACCTTTTTCACTTATGTCGCAAAAAATAAAAAACCCAGAGGTTATTAAATACCACCAAAAGAAAGCTCTATTTGTGTGAAAAAAAATATTAAGATTTTGTTTGACTACAGTGTAGCATGAGAGAGAAATTGTCATTCAAAATGTGAGAGCGCTGAAAGCTGAAAATTGGTCTGGGCAGGAAGGGGGGTATAAATGTCCTGTATTGAAGTGGTTAAACATAAACTAAAAAATATATACATTTTTGAAAAAAACAAAACAATATTTTTTAATTTCTGCCATAAAGCATATCCAATAATAAAAAAAAAATTTAATTTCTTTATACATTTAGGTTCATATGTATGTGCTACATATTTTTGTTAAAAAAAAATCAAACAAGCGTAGTGTGAGTGGTTTGCACAAAATGTATAGCGTCTACAAACTATGGTATAAATACTGGAGTTTTTATTTATTTTATTATATTAGTAATGGTGGCCATCAACGACTTATAGCGGGACTGTGATATTGCAGCAGACATTCTAACACTTTTGACACTTTGTAAGGAACAGTGACACTAATACAGTGATCAGTGCTAAAAATATGATACTGGCTAAGAAGGGGTTAAACATCTAGGGTGATCAAAGGGTTACATTAAACCAGTGGTTTTGTGTACTGTACTTGGTGTTTTTACTAAGGGAAATGATGGATTTTATTCCCTGTTTTTCAGGGAAAGAAAATCCATCACTTTCCACTTGTAAGAACAAAGCTCTGCCATCCTTTGTCTCACACGATTGGCTGGTGCCGGAGGACATCCATTGGCCAGCACCCGCTGATCGGCTTCTGCTGTGACAAATCATAGCAGTAGCGGTGCACTGGTGACACAACTCCCAGTTCACCCAAACTCTTTGATTGAAAAATTCTTTAGGAAGGACTTCTGTCAGCACTGCAAGATAGCAGTATGGTAGCTGTGATATAGGCAGATAGAGCCCTGTAGAAGAAGACTCTCCACCCACAGACTTCCAAGTTCAAAAATCCTGTTCACAGAAGTGGTCATGTGACCACTATTAAATAAAAAAAAAAAAAGATTTTCCCATGATTTTTTAACATTTAAATACCAGGATAAGGTAATTGTGCAAGGCTTAAACAAGCTTTAAAACCAAAGTGACATGTACGTGTATAAGAGATATATTTAATGAGCAGTAGGATTGGCGCTGCTAAATAATTAACATTAATTACCATGAATAATACTGAAATCAATAAACATATATAAATATATGAATATGTAAATTTGACCGATGAGTAAAAAAATGTCAGAATCAAAACTTTCTAAATTGTACTCTTGTGCAATATAAACCATGCTTATAAATTATACATTTGTGCATGATAAACCATGCTCATATTAGCTGCGTGAGCAAATACAGTGATTGGTGCTTGTGAGTAACAATAAAACAGTCTGTGCTCTGTAAATAATATCTTTGTTTTGAATTCTTTAACAGTTCATCATAATAAAGTGACTGGTGCTCTTTAAATCCATGCAGCGAAAATGACGTGCTGGTGCTTGTGATTCACCCCTATGGTAAGCAACTTACCGGGGGTGTTGCGCTCTCACAGTATAAGCCACTGTGTAGCTTTCTGGATCCATGCCAGTGGTGTCATCTATATCCAGTTCAGCCCCCCCGTGCCGTTCATGTATAAAAATATAGGATATCCAATTGCACAGTACTGGTTTTATAAAATTGTTTCATTATTGCGATCCAAAAACATAGAAACATAGAAAAGTGACAGCAGAAAAAGACTGAGTAGTCCATCGAGTCTGCCCTCTTTTTATTTTATTTATTTATTTCTTTTTATTTTATTTTTTTATTTTTTTATTTTTTATTTTTTACATTAACCTTGTTGTCTGACTATAGATTTATGTTTATCCCAAGCATGTTTGAAGCAATTTACCGTAGACTGTCTCACAACCTCTGTTGGTAGTTTATTCCAATCATCAACCACCCTTTCAGTAAAATAATACTTTCTAAGATTAGTTTTGAACTTCCCCCCAGTTAGTTTGAGGTCATGTCCCCGTGTTCTTGATTTTGGTTTCATATTGAAAAGACTGCCCTCCTGAACCTTATTCACCCCCTTAATGTATTTAAAGCGGTAGTAAACCCCCAAAGTTGTTTTTACCTACAGGTAAGCCTATAATAAGACTTACCTGTAGGTAAAAAGAATATCTCCTAAACCTGCATGGTTTAGGAGATATTCGCCCTGCATGCAGCCACTGACATTAGCGGCGCGTGCGCTCTGATGATTTGGCCGAGCCGTCCGGCAACTCAGAGCTGGCTGCCGGAATGAAGAGCTCCCGCGCGCATGCGCGGGAGTGACCTCACGCGGCTCCGGCCACTCACAGCGCTGGAGCCGCGTACCCGGAAGCAAGAAGAGGACAAACATGTCAGCGTCCTTAGCGCTGACCGACTCGGGCATCGGGGGCCTCGTTCTAAGGTAAGTATTTCATAATATGTTAGTATGTGATGCATACTAACATATTATGCTATTGTCTTGCAGGATTTTTTTTTATTATTTTTTTTAGGAACATGTTTACTACCGCTTTAAAGGTTTCAATCATGTCTCCCCTCTCCCTTCTTTCCTCCAGACTGTACATATTAAGTTCCTGAAGTCGCTCTTGATATGTTTTATCTCCCAGACCTTTCACCATTTTTGTTACCCGTCTCTGAACTTGTTCTATCTTATCAATATCTTTTTGTAAGTGAGGTCTCACTAAAGATCTATATAGAGGAATCAGAACCTCCTTCCTCCTGCTGGTGATCCCTCTACTGATACATCCCAGAATTCTATTTGCTTTTCCCACTGCCTGGTTACACTGTTTGCTCATTTTGCAATCATCTGAAATAAGCACCCCCAAATCGTTTTTTTCTGTAGTGCCGGCTAACACTGTGCCCCAATGCTGTACTCTCTAAGGGGATTCTTTTTCCCTAGATGCATCATTTTACATTTAGAAATATTGAACTGCAGTCTCCACTGCTTTGACCAATCTTCCAGCAATGCCAAATCATGTTCCATGTTACAGACACCTCCAGGGATATCAACCCTTTTACACACCTTTGTATCATCAGCAAAGAGACATACATTGCCCAACAAACCTTTAGTTATATCACTTACATATAGGGTCCAGCAAGCTGTGTATTTTTAGGTGATCAATGATCCTTCTTTTCAGAAGTGATTCCATTACCTTGACTAAAATTGATGTTAAACTCACTGGCCTGTAATTGCCAGCTTCTACCTTGCTGCCCTTCTTGTGGATAGGTACAATATTAGCTATCCGCCAATCAAGGGGAACTTCTCCTGTTAGTAGAGATTTATTTAAAAGATTTGTTAATAGTCCAACAACTATATCGCAAAGTTCTGTTAGAACTCTGGGATGAATACCATCAGGGCCCATTGCTTTATTAAGCTTTCCTCAGCTACCTCTGTCTCCAGAAATCCTAGAAATTAACCATCATTACTAGAACCAATATGATTCCCTAACTTGTTATCATTAGTGCAGTCTGTTTCTGAGAGGACTGAACAAAAGTAATTGTTTAAACGGTTTGCTACATCCTGGTCTCCCTCAACATATGTGTTGTGCCCAATTTTCATTTTAGTGATCCCATTGTATTTTTTCCTTTTATCACTAATGTACCTAAAAAAGGTTTTATCTCCTTCCTTAATAGATTTAGCAATTTCCTCCTCTTTCTGTGCTTTTGCAGCACTGACAGGGCTGGACTGGGACAAAAATTTGGCCCTGGACTTCATCCAGACTGGCCCAGGGCACATCAGGGTACAGTGCACATCAGGGCAAAGGGCACAGGACACATCAGGGCACAGCACATCAGGGTACAGCACATCAGGGCACAGCACACATAAGGGCACAGCACATCAGAGTACAGCACATGGGGCACATGGAGCACATCAGGGCACATGGGGCACATCAGGACACATGGGGCACATGGAGCACATTTGGGCACATCAGGCACATTAGGGTACATCAGGGCACATGGGGCACATTAGGGCCCATCAGGGCACATCAGGCACATTATGGCACATTAGGGCACATCAGACACATATGGGCACATCAGGGCACATAAGGCACATTAGGGAACAGTGGGCACCATCAGGCACATCAGGGTACAGTGCACATCAGGGCAAAGGGCACAGGACACACCAGGGCACAGCACATCAAAGTACAGCACATCAGGGCACAGGGTACAGGACACATCAGTGCACAGCACATCCGAGTACAGCACATCGGGGCACATGGAGCACATCAGGGCACATGAGGACACATGGGGCACATGGAGCACATTAGGGCACATCAGGCACATTAGGGTACAGCAGGGCACATGGAGCCCATCAAGCACATTAGGGCACATCAGGCACATTAGGGCACATCAGGCACATTAGGGCACATCAGACACATAAGGGCACATCAGGGCACATAAGGCACATTAAGGCACAGTGGGCACCATCAGGCACATTAGGGAACATCAGGCACATTAGGGCACATCAAACACATAAGGGCACATCAGGCATATTAGGGCACATCAGGGCACATTAGGGCACCGTGGGCACCATCAGGCACATTAGGGAACATCAGGCACATTAGGGCACATAAGGGTACATTAGGGCACATCAGGCACATTAGGGCACATCAGGTACAGGGCACATCAGACACATACGGGCACAGCGGGCACCATCAGGCACATCAGACACATTAGGGCCCAGCGGGCACCATCAGGCACATTAGGAAACATCAGGCACATTGTGGCGCATCAGGCACATTAGGGTACATCAGGGCACATCAGACACATAAGGGCACATTAGGACACATTAGGGCACAGCGGGCACATCAGACACATTAGGGCACATCAGGGCACATTAGGGCACAGCGGGCACACCAGGACACATTAGGGCACAGCGGGCACCATCAGGGCACATTAGGGCACAGCGGGCACACCAGGGCACATTAGGGCACAGCGGGCACCATCAGGGCACATTAGGGAACCTCATGCACATTAGGGTACATTGGGGCACAGCTGGCGCAGACACATTAGGGCACAGTGGGCACATCAGGGTACATTAGGGCACAGCGGGCACATCAGGGTACATTAGGGCACATCAGACACATAAGGGCACATTAGGGCACATTAGGGCACAGCGGGCACATCAAGGCACCATCAGGCACATTAGGGCACATTAGGGCGCAGGAGGCACATCAAACACATAAGGGCACATTGTTTACCAGCATAGCGCGGGAATCAGCTGTGTATGAAGTTCTCATTCATGTCACGCTGCTCCCCGGCGCTCCCCGCCCCCTCCTCTCTCCTCGTCCATCCCAGGTGATGTCACAAGCGAATTGGAATGGACGAGGAGAGAGGAGGGGGCAGGGCCGCTGGGAGCAGCGTGACATGAATGAGAACTTCATACACAGCCGCTCCCTGCACTTCTCTGCAGTTGAATTCCGATCTACCTCGTCAGGCGTCAGCTGACTGACGGTGATTGATGGGTAGATGGCGGGGACCCCTGTGAGGACAAGGCCGGCCCACTGAGCCATCGGCCCACCGGGAAACTCCCTGTAGTCCCGATGGCCAGTACAGGCCTGAGCACTGATAATGTGTTTGGCCTCCTTTTGTCTATTTTTATACTCCTCTCTGTCAGATGCACCTCCTGTTTCCTTGAATCTTCTATATGCCATTTTTTCCCCCTTTACTATCCTACTTACCTCTTTGGTGAACCATATTGGTTTTTTCTTCGGTTTATTCTTACTAACTTGCCTGACATATAATCTAGTTGCCTCCACGATGGTACACTTTAATAGTGCCCACTGATTACTTACTCCTGTCATTTTACTCCAACCTTTCAGTTAATTTTTTTAGAAATTTCCCCATTTCAGCAAAATTTGTCCTTTTAAAATCTAAAACTTTTTGTTTTTGTATATGATTTTTCAGTTCTTGTTTTAATATCAAACCAAAGACATTGGTGATCACTAGAACCCAAATTCTCCCCCACCTCAACATCAGACAGTTGATCCCCATTTGTCAGTACTAGGTCAAGAATATGATCACCTTGGGTTGGACTTTTTACTAACTGTTTTAAAGAAACCCCATTCAGTGCTTCCATTACATCCCTGCTCCTGCTTGTAATAGCAGTTTGAGAATTCCAGTTAACGTCAGGCATGTTGAAATCACCCATAATCAAAACCTCTCCCTTCATTGCCATTTGAGTTATCTCATCAATCAACAAGTTCTCATAATCTTCAATCTGTCCTGGGGGTCTGTATACTATTCCATTTCTAAGGGAAGATCCCTCTCTGGTTGGAAGGCAGACCCAGAGGGTTTCAAGTATTTCATTTGTCTTTTGAATTAATGTTAGTTTTATGCCATTTTTTACTTATATGGCAACTCCACCTCCCCTCTTCCCTACTCTGTCATTCCTGTATAGTGTGTACCCTGGTATAGTTATTTCCCAGTCATTTGAAACCTTGAACCATGTCTCTGTAATTGCAACAAGGTCCAAGTTGTCCCTAGACATAAGAGCTGTCCGTTCACAAAGCTTGTTGCCTAAACGATGGGCATTAGTGCACATGACATGACAAACACACCTTTCAACTGCTTTCTTTTTATTAACAGAAACTTCAACTGAAGTGACCACCTCATCAGCGCAGTCATTACCAACACAAATCCTCACATTTGTTTCAACCTGCTGGGGACAGAAACTCTCCTCAACAATTACATCTCTGCCCCCATTTCTCAGTTTAAATGCATGTCCAAAAAGTTCCTAAATTCCATACCAAGAAGTTCAGTGCCCTTGTGGGAGGGATGCAGGCCATCTCTCTTGTAATGTCCGACCACCGGGTAGCATCATGACTAACATAACCAAAACCTTCAGCTTTGCACCAATTCTTTAACCAAACATTGAACTCTGCTATACGAAGCACTTTCTCGTGTTGTCCATTATGCACAGGTAAGACCTCTGAAAATGTAACAGTACACCCGAACTGTTGAAGATCCTGGCCCAAATTCTGAAACTCCTTCTGCACAGAACGCACATCATTCTGGGACAAATCATTTGTGTCAAGGTGCACAACAACATCAACATTGCAATCTTTGATAGCTTTTTTGCCAATTCTTACAATGCGCCTCTTATCTCTCCTAACAGTAGCACCAGGCAAACACCTAACTTCCTTTGACACTTTCACATGATTTCCTATAGCAACACCTCTTACAATTGAATCACCAACAAGAAGATGACTTCTCCTTTTAGGAGCCTTATCCACAACTCTTGCCTGGTGAGCAGCCTCAGATAAAACAAATACTTTTGGAATTGCATTTTTTTTCTAAAGCTCCTCCATGTGCAGAGAAGGGTTGCCAATCTCACAAGCAGCTATTTTTGCAGCCTTTGTATCTGCTTCTAGCTCAGAAAGAACACTATAGGGGTTATGCAGTGCCAAACCAAAAGCTACATGTTTATGGTCCACAGGCCTTACTCTTCCAGACCCAACAGTTGTCCACACTGCCCTTCTCCTGCGCAGTCTTTGAGGAAGAGGTGGATTATTGCAGGGCAGCTCAACACAACAAACTGGCTTAGACAACCTCCTAATCTCAGACTGCAGAGCACAAACCAAGGAATTTAGACAGGCAATGTCATCACATAGACTAGAAACCTGCATACAAATGGGACAGCGTCCCAGCTTCCACAAAGCACCACGAACAAAACAAAACAGTAAAAAGCATACAAGTTTAATTGTTAGCAAGTACCAGGAAGTCCGTGCATTCCATGCCAGTTAACCGGAAGCGATGCAATGATGCTATTGGCTCCACTCTACGCATTTCATCACGCTGACATCCTCGGGAGCTGCCACCATAGGGATGGATCACAAGCACCAGCACGTCATTTTCCCTGCACGGATTTAAAGAGCACCAGTCACTTTATTATAATGAACTGTTGAAGTATTCAAAGTGAAGATATTTTTTACAGAGCATGGACTGTTTTATTGTTACTCACAAGCACTAATCACTCTATTTGCTCATGCAGCTAATATGAGCATGGTTTATAATGCACAAATGTAAAATTTATAAGCATGGGGTAGATGGAAGGAGCGTACGTCTGTCTCTTCTGGGGGACATAGTCATGTTGAAGTCTCCACCTATAATCATAAAAGGGTGTGAAGCTTCATAGAGTAGCATAGTGGAGATGTAAATTTGCAGGGAATTGAAATAATCAAATACAACACAGGAAAGCTCTTGCTACCAGTGTGGAGAAAAAAAGTCTGGAGTTCAGCTTTAAAGCACAAACAGTTTACAGATTAATATTACTTGTTGCCTGGAGCTGTAATTTAATGCCGCTCTTTATTATAAACCTCACATTATCAATCAGGGTGACTGACTGGAGCTTATTAACGCAATGACAACCCGTGGCACTGGTCGGCTTATTGTGCATGAAAACAATATTGACATACATTTCAAATAATAAATTCCATACCTGTATTACCTGGTTTTCTAAACTTCTATCTCAGCTCAACATATAAAGCTTAAAGTTGTAACTTCTGGAAATGTTTCTCTGAACCTTTGACTTGCTGCTAAGCATTATTCATAATAAATTGTTATCCAGTGGGATGACGTGTATTTATGTATTCTATTAACAAGTATGAAGTTGATAGAACAATAAGTTTAAAGTAAGTATAACAATTCACACTTGTGCATCTAGCTGATAGCCATCCACATTATTGAAAGTGAAGGAAATGAGAATAGTAAGGTAAGAAACTCCACTGACTTTACATATGGATTAAATCTCAGGTGGAGTTTAATAATCTTCGCAAAAGAATTAACCCTGGGGCTAGAAGATACACTTAAATATCTAGGGCTTATTCATCATTGCCAGAATTGACTTGATTTTCAACTTTGTGATTGCGGTATCTCTTGAGACAAGATCAAAAATATAATTCTCTCTGTTCATAACCCCTTTTGACCAACCCTAAATTTAAATTCTTCTGATGTCAACCAAGATTTAGGAAGTTTTGCAGGCATGATGCTCAGGGCTGCCAATCTGAAAGTTTGACAACAATTCTTTCTTATGTAGATTTTACCAAATCCACCATAATAAAATTATTGAAATCATTAATTAAAAACATCATTCTAGAAGAGAGAAATACATATCTTACTTCACTTGATGTGTTAGAACAAAAGAATATTTTCCACAGACTGTCACAACTTATTGAAGCATGCAATTTGAAACTTTCTATCAGTCTAAGACAATCCAAATGTAACTCCGTAACAGGCTGTGTACAATGCTATTAGGAACAACTTCAGGACAATGGATCAAAGGCAGCTGGGGGAGTCAAGGAGGTTGACAATGCAGTGTGCTACTGGAGCTCTCCTCTTTGTTTCTAAATTCTCTGGTTTGGTTAAGGAAATTTTCACTTACTGTACACTTCTTAAGAATCAAAATCATAAAAACACTGTAGTCAATAAATAGGCAGTTAGTATTGCTTAAAAATAATAATATTATATTGTGTTGCCTGTAAAATGACAACATTTTAACCCCTACAGATCCGCGCTATTGCCGAAGTACGGCTCCAGCGCGGATCTGAAATGCCGGGACGACGTCCATGGACGTCGTCCCCTGTGCACGCTCCCGGCGCGCCCCCTGGCGGCAGCGGCCGCACGTGCGCGCCCGCCACACGCTGCGCGAGCGTGCCCGTGGGTTGGGCGGACTCGATGTCCGCTCGAGACCCACGATCACCTGACAGAGCTGCAGAACGGGGAACCGCCGATGTAAACACGGCGGTTCTCTGTTCTGTGACAGGGGACATGACAGATCTACTGATTCCTGTCACTGGGAACAGTTAGATCTGTTATGTCCTGGCCAGCCCCGCCCCCCCCACAGTTAGAACACACCCAGGGAACATTGTTAACCCCTTCACTGCCCCCTGCAGGTTAACCCCTTCACTGCCAATGACATTTACACAGTAATCAGTGGATATTTAAATTTCTGATCGCTGTATAAATGTCATTGTTCCCAAAAATGTGTAAAAAATGTCCGACATTTCTGCTGCAATATCGCAGTCCCGATAAAAATCGCAGATCGCCGCCATTACTAGTAAAAAAATAAATAAATAATAAAAACGCCATAAATCAATTCCCATAGTTTGTAGACGCGATAACTTTTGCGCAAACCAATCAATATACGCCGATTGCGATTTTTTTTTTTACCAAAAATATGTAGAAGAATATATATTGGCCAAAACTGATGAATAATTTTTTTTAATGGATTTGTACTTTAGCATAAAGTAAAAAATATTGTTCTTTTTGCAAAATTGTCGCTCATTTTTTGTTTATAGCGGCGATCAGAAATGACGCAGAGGTGATCAAATACCACCAAAAGAAAGCTCTATTTGTGGGAAAAAAGGATGCAAATTTTATTTGGGTACAACGTTGCACGACTGCGCAATTGTAATTCAAAATGCGACAGTGCTGAAAGCCAAAAATTGGTCTGGGCAGGAGGGGGGTTTAAATGCCCAGTAAGGAAGGGGTTAAACTGCACATGTTCACTGTTAGATGTCATTAATTGAGGTAAATATTTTTTTTCACCAGCAGGGGAGGAATGGACTCAGGCAGTCTGGTCTTCTCCACTGTTGGTGTAGATAGGTGTGTAGACACTAGAGGAGGATCTTAGGGATTATCTAAGTGGAGTCATGAAATCATGAATTGGATGTGTCATTCTGTAAAGCCAAAATTTGAAGGCATACTTTAAGCAGAGACAAAATCAAGAAAGGCTTAAAGTGATAGTAAAGTCTTATTTAACCAGTTCCCTACCGAGTCATTGTAAAATGACGTTGGCAGGAACTGCTCGTCGATCCGGGCGGAGGTCATATGACGTCCGCCGCTTCTCGCCGTCATATGACGAGCGGCAATCACGGATCGCTTGTCTGCCGGGGGGTTGTGTCCCCCCAGATCGGGGTAAAGAGCCAATAAAATTGGCTCTTTACCACCTGACCAGCTGTGTTCAATCACAGCCGGTCACTAACGGTCCTTTCGTGCACGCTGCTCATGCGCACCCCCGGGGGGCACGCAGCGCGGCGATCGGAGCTGAGGCTTGTCCCTTGGACAAAGCCCAACTCTGATCTGTGTAAAGAGCCAATAGATTTGGCTCTTTACCACGTGACCGGCTGTGTCAATCACAGCCGGTCATGTGGTGTAAACAAACCGCGGTAACAAGCTGTTACCGCGGTTCTCCCTGTCACACACCGATCGTGTGTGACAGGGAGATTGCGGTAACAGCTCGTTACCGCCTACTGTGTACACCAAGCACACTGATCACCCCCCCAATAAAGAGGACCTGTCACCACTCCATCAAAGTACCTGTCACAATCCATCAGAGTACCTGTCACCTCCCCATCAAAGTACCCGAGTACCTGTCACCTGTCCATCAAAGTACCCGAGTAACTGTCACCTGTCCATCAAAGTACCCAAGTACCTGTCACCTGTCCATCAAAGTACCCGAGTACCTGTCACCTGTCCATCAAAGTACCCGAGTACCTGTCACCTGCCCATCAAAGTACCCGAGTACCTGTCACCTGTCCATCAAAGTACCCGAGTACCTGTCACCTGCCCATCAAAGTACCCGAGTACTTGTCACCTGTCCATCAGAGTACCCGAGTACCTGTCACCAGTCCATCAGAGTACCCGAGTACCTGTCACCTGTCCGTCAGAGTACCCGAGTACCTGTCACCTGCCCATCAGAGTACCCGAGCACCTGTCACCTGCCCATCAGAGTATCCGAGTACCTGTCACCTGTCCATCAGAGTACCAGAGTACCTGTCAC
>BLSH010225147.1:758018-778348 GCA_018402905.1 Glandirana rugosa
ATAAAGATTGTGTATCGTACATGTATCGTTTTTAATGGGGGGTTTTATATAAGACGATGAGCAGGACTCATACCGCTATGGTGTACACACTCTGAAAAAGTGTGGGACCGGTGTATGTCTCCGGCTTGTACGTCTCTCGTGGCAGTCCGCAAGATCCTCGTATTTAATGTGTATTTGCCTTCAAAAGTGAGAGAGGTATGAATGAAATTTTATGTGTAATTTATGCTCCTAGAACGCCTGACGGTGCTCCCTGCATGTTCAGCCTCTGTATGTGGCCAGGGTGTGAAAAAGTCTCACACATGTGATATCGCCATACTTGGGACAAGTAGCAGAATATATTTTGGGGGGTAATTTTTGCTATGTACATGCTATGTGTTAGAAATATCTTATAAATTGACCACTTTGTGTAAAAATAAAAGCGTTTTCATTTTCTTTCCACGTTTTTCGAAGACTTGTGAAAAAAATGAACCATTCAAAAGGTTCATAATGCCTCATAGAATTTACGTTGGGGTGTTTGCTTTCCAAAATGGGGTCATTTTGTGGGCAATTCCATTGTCCTGGTGCTCCAGGGCCTTCAAAAGTTTAATGGCTCTTTAGGAAATTAGATGTGAATTTTCTGCTCCTAGAATGCCTGACGGTGCTCCCTGCATGTTGGACTTCTCTATGTGGCCAGGCTGTGTAAAAATCTCACACATGTGGTATCGCCATACTCGGGATGAGTAGCAGAATATATTTTGGGGGGTAATTTTTGCTATGTGCATGCTATGTGTTAGAAATAACATTTTCTTTCCACGTTATTCGAAGACTTGTGGAAAAAAATGAACCATTCAAAAGACTCATAATGCCTCATAGATTATACGTTGGTGTGTTTGTTTTCCAAAATTGGGTCATTTTGTGGGTGCTTCCATTGTCCTGGTGCTCCAGGGCCTTCAAAAGTGTAATAGGTCGTTAGGAAATTAGATGTGAAAATTCTGCTCCTAAAATGCATGACGGTGCTCCCTGCATGTTGGACCTCCCTATGTGGCCAGGTTGTGAAAAAGTGTGGTATCGCCATACTCGGGGACAGTAGCAAAATGTATTTTGGGGTGTAATTGGAAGTATGCATATGCTGTGTGTGAGAAATAACTTGTTGTTTTGACAATTTTGACAAAAAAAAAAAATAATATTTTCTTAATTTTCCCAAGAATTGTGGTAAAAAAGTACAACTTCAAAAAACTCGCCATGCCTCTTGCTAAATACCTTGGAATGTCTACTTTTCAAAATGGAGTCATTTGGGGGGTATTTGTACTTTCCTGACATTTCAGGGCCTCAAGAAATGAGATAGGCCATCAGTGTATCAGGTGTGATCAATTTTCAATAATTTGCACCATAGTTTGTAGACTCTATAACTTTCACACAGACCAGATAATATACACTTATTTGGGTGATTTTTACCAAAGATAGGTAGCAGTATAGGTTTTGTTCCAAATTTATGGACAAAAATTACTTATTTGCAAAATTTTATCAGAGAAACTAAAAAAAAGTGTTTTTTTTTCAAAATTTTCACACTTTTTTCAATTATGTCGCAAAAAATAAAAAACCCAGAGGTTCTTAAACACCACCAAAAGAAAGCTCTATTTGTGTGAAAAAAATGATAAAAATTTTGTTTGGGTGCAGTGTAGCATGAGAGAGTAATTGTCATTCAAAATGTGAGAGCGCTGAAAGCTGAAAATTGGTCTGGGCAGGAAGGGGGTATAAACGTCCGGTATTGAAGTGGTTAAAAAATAACAAACATGTTCCCAAATGAGGGCATTGGCGCTGTCTCTAAATTATAGTAATAAATAACAATATCCATTGTATATCCAAATAGCAACCAATTCAGTGATTGACACTATAAATGCCAATTGCATGAAATTGCTCAGTGCTCAATAGTGCAAAATAAATGAATATATAGTGCAATGTGCAAAACATGAATAAAGTCCAAAGTGCAAAAATCTCATATCCAAAAAAATAATAAATCATATATAAGGACTATATATAAAAAACAATTATTCCTTTTACAAGATTCCATTCATATATAAAAAAGTCATTTTAGGCTGTAATGATACTGTGAGAAAATTAATGAAAAAGTGACTTAGTACATATATAAAAAAGTCTTCATAAAGCTGTAGTAATGACGTGGCACAATCCAAAGTGACTTGGTGCATTCAAAAACATTTTTCTGTGCTTCAGGGTGAATCCACACATGCTCCCCCTTATGTGTCCCCACTCACCAAAAGCCAATACCCCTGCAGGGGTAGCACACATGTAGAACAGCCCGTGTGGAGTCCTGGTATCAGGGATATGGGACAATCCTCAGCAGAATTCTACAAACAATACTCTATAATGACAAAGTGAAAGAAGTTTGTTTGAAATCTTTGCAAATGTATTAAAAATAAAAAACGAAAAAAATCACATGTATATAAGTATTCACAGCCATTGCCTTGACACTCAAAATTGAGCTCAGGTGCATCCTGTTTCCAACGATCATCCTTGAGGTGTTTCTACAACTCGATTGGAGTCCACCTGTGGGAAATTCAGTTGATTGTACATGATTTGGAAAGGCACACACCTGTCTATATAAAGTCGCATATTTAATAGTGCATGTCTGAGCACACACAAAGCCATGAAGTCCAAGGAATTGCCTGTAGATCTCAAAGACAGGATTGTATTGAGGCACAGATCTGGGGAAGGGTACAGAAACATTTCTGCAGCATTGAAGGTCCAAATGAGCACAGTGGCCTCCATGATCTGTAAATGGAAAAAGTTTGGAAGCACCAGGATTCTTCCTAGAGCGGGCTGCCAAACTGAGCGATCAGGGGAGAAGGGTCTTAGTCAGGGAGGTGACCAATAACCCCATGGTCAATCTGACAGAGCTCAAGCGTTTCTCTGTGGAAAGAGGAGAACCTTCCAGAAGGACAACCATGTCTGCAGCACTCACTGCATGCACCAATCATGCCTGTAAGGTAGAGAAGCTATACGGAAGCCATTCCTCAGTAAAATGACATATGACAGTTCACCTGGAGTTTGCCAAAAGACACCTGAAGGACTCTCAGACCATGAGAAACAAAATTCACTGGTCTGATGAAACACAGATTGAACTCTTTGGCCTGAATGGCAAGCATAATGCCTGGATGAAACCAGGTACCGCTCATCGCCTGGCCAATACCATCCCTACACTGAAGAATGATTGTGGCAGCATCATGCTGTGGTGCTGTTTTTCAGCAGCAGGAACTGGGAGACTAGTCAGGATTGACAGAAAGATGAATACAGCAATGCACTGAGAAATCCTTGATGAAAATCTGCTCCAGAATGCTCTGGACCTCGGAGTGGGGTGAAGGTTCATCTTCCAACAGGACAATGACCCTAAGCACACATCCAAGATAACAAAGGAGTGACTACGGGGCAACCCTGTGTTGAGTGGCCCAACCAGAGCCCAGACTGAACATGTCTGGAGAGATCTGAAAATGGCTGTGCACCGATGCTCCCCATCCAACGTGATAGAGCTTGAGAGGTCTTGCAAACAAGAATGGGAGTAACTGCCCAAATATAGGTGTGCCAAGCTTGTAGTACCATACTCAAAAGAACTTGAGGCTGTATTTGGGGCCAAAGCTGCTTCAAAAAATTATTGAGCAAAGGCTGTAAATACTCATTTTTTATTTTTAATAAATTTGCAAAGATTTCAAATAAACTTAATTCACGTTGTCATTATGGGGTATTGTTTGCAGAATTTTGAGGAAAATAATGAATTAAATACATTTTGGAAAAAGGCTGTAAGATAACAAGATGTGGAATATTAAGCGCTGTGAATACTTTGCACTGTACATGCTGATTGCAACACACATAGTGTGATAGTGAGATACGCCACAGTGAGAACAATAATTCTAGTGCCATTCTAGTGCCAGAGCTCACGTTTAACTATAAACTGATAACCTGTGAAGGCTTTTAAAGAGTCGCCTATAGACAATTTTTTTTAATGAATATAATTTTTATTAAATTTTTCGTGCATAGTACAACTTTTAGGATGTACAATACATTAAGAACAAAGGATATCCAGGAAAATAATCATGAGGTAGAAAAGCAGGCTATAATACAAAATTGGTGTAAAAGATAGCATCCATACAAAAAAGTAATGAATCCAAAGGTTTAATATCAATATTTTGAACTTAAGTACACCCCGTTTAGATGTGCGTAGACCTCTCAGGCCTTGAAAGAAAAAAAAATGGGAAAAAGTAAATAGATCATTAAGGTAGAGAAATCTTCCATAATGTTATAGACATTTTTAGGTACCATAGTTTTTTTTGCTATTTCACAGGCGAGTGCCACTTTAAATCTAAACATGTTTGGTAGCTATTCACTTGATGCAACATCATCTTTTATATTTTACCAATATTCTGCAGGGCCTCTGCTTTCAGAAAATATATAATGTTTCGGGGTTCTAAGTGATTTTCTAGCAAACACAATGCTGCTTTTAAAATGTATGTGATAAATGTAAAAATTGCTCCCGACAACAAGTGTTTAAAGCATATTTTAACCCAAGAACAAATACATAATGTATTTCACATTATCCATCCTTTGATTTTGGGGCTGCATTCATTTTTAAGTAACACATTCCTGTCCTAAGATGACAATGCTCACTCATTAAACTGTATTTCTGCTGAAGCAGTGTTATCTCACTGTAGTCTTAAAGCACCCCATAGATTTTTTTTTCTTTTTATGGTTCAACCCACTGAGTTGACTTGATTCTCCCATCCACACATTCGAGGTATGTGTTCGGGGCCTCTGCATTCAGACTGCAGGGAGACTTCTCTGTAGTCAGAATACACTTATCAGCACTGCTAGCTATAGCTGCTAGTGCTGATCAAGTGGCAAAAACCCGACAGGATGGCTGTACAGAAGTCGATTGCTAGATTGTTTTCTGTACAGCCACCCTGCCCATACACGGACCGATATTTGGCCAGTCCCTGTTCAACCGGCCGAATTTTGTTCCATGTATAGCCAGCTTTAGAGGTAGCTAGGAGCAATGTAACAGGTAAGAGTACAGTATAGAGGGCACATTAAGTTATCAATAAATACAATTCTGGTGGGATCAACAGGGTTTCACACTTATTGAATGGATAAGACACATTGCTTTCAATTATATATTTAATAGATCAAAAGGGACCAAACATGAGTAGTTGAAAGTTAGATTTTACAAGCACACGCGAACAGGCAAAAAATTTGTGTGAAAATTCGAACACCGTTAAAGTCTATGGAACCCGAACATGAAGAAACAAATTGCTCATTTTAAAGGCTTATATGCAAGTTATTGCATAAAAAGTGTATGGGGACCTGGGTACTGCCCTAGGGGACATTCATCAATGCAAACAAAAGTTGTTAAATCAATCGTTTTTTCAGGAGCAGTGATTTTAATAATGCTTAAAGTGAAACAATAAAAATGAAATATTATTTTAAATAATGTGCCTAGGGGGTCCTCTTAGTGTACCTGTAAAAGGACGCAGCTCTGTGATGTTTAGAACAGTGCCAGAGCAAAATTATATTTGTAAAGGAAAAATTGTCATTTAAAATCACGGCTGTAATGTATTGCTGGGTACCGACAATATATATAAAAATCACTGAAAACATTTGCATAGGGTCCCCCATCCATACTTGGGGTTCTCCCTAAAATCCATACCAGACCCTTATCTGAGCATGCAAACTGGCCGGCCAGGATAGGGGGATGCCCCCCCTGCTGAACCATACCAGGCTACGTGCACTCAACATGGGGGGTATGGGTGCTTTGGGGGCAGGGGGGCTCTGCGCCCCTCACCCCAAAGCACCTTGTCAAGACAAGACAAGACTTGACAAGAGCCTGTGGGTGGGGGGCTTATCGGAATCTGGAAGCCCCCTTTAATAAGAGGGCCCCCAGATCCCACCCCCCATGTGAATTAGTATTGGGTACATCTTACCACTACTAATTCACCAAAACGTGTCAAAAAAGAAAAAAACACAGGAGACTATTAGGGACAAGTCCTTTATTAAAAAAGGAAAAAGAAAAAGTGTCCCCCGTTGTAATCCATCGTCAATCATGGTGCACAACGGACCCGAAAAAAAAAGCGCGAACAGCTCCTCCTCCATGGGAGGACTCCCGTCGACTGACTGCTTTTTGCTTTGACAATTTATTTATATGGAAGGGCAGGGCCACCTGGTGACGTAAGCGCGTGACCCACCCCCTCTGGCATCACATGACGTAAGAAGGGACAGGGTCGCTCGCTTACGTCGCCGGGTGGCCCCGTCCTGCCATATAATTAAACTGTCAAAGCAAAAACCATTCAGACGGGTAGGAGCTGTGCGCGCCGTCTGTGCGCAATGCATTATGGGGTGCTCCATGGCAGCAAAGTCACTGCGAACGCCCTATAATGTTCTAAATTTGATGAACGGGCAATGAACCCGATGTTCGGGTCGAACGATGTGGGCCCATCCCTCGTGTGTAGCTGCACCATGGCCATGCTGTAGTGCCACATATTGTTTAGCAGATGCTGTGTGCATATTCCTGGACAAAATCACCCCCATTAACATATACTCCTATTCAGTGGTATCCTAATAAAGGACATATCATTTTGTAATTATTTGATCTAACACACACACAAAATCGAGATAATATGATCATACATGTTATGGTAAAATCAGACTAGCATAAGAACCTGAATCTGTCTTGATACCAACCACTTGTCAAGAATAGAGAAACCCAATTGATTGTCGGTGCAATTGCCATCATCCCAATTACATTGATTTAGAACATATCCTCATTTATTGGCACTCCCAGTCTGAGTGTTGCTGTGCAGGGCATGACAAGTGGTTGGTATCCTCATTTAATGGGACTTTTAAGGCAATTCAAACGTTATTTAATATAAAAGTATTATTTTATCAGACAAATGTTTGGATTTTGTAGAGATTAGCAAAGAAAATCTTCTCACAATCCTGACTCAATTGTTTTGCAATATGCATATTTTCATAATAGCTCATTTATAAACTATTTCTTTTCTCTGTGACACCCAAAAAGAAACATATTTTAGAAGATCAGTGCCAGACAGAGAGATTATATTGATCCACATTGAGTTCAGTTTGTGAAGTCGGACAAATACTGAACTCATTGTATGTGTTTATTAACATGCAGACTGATCAATATTTAGATTGCTATAGGGTATATGGTAGAAAATAGAGACCCATACCTTATAAGCTGGTAGCAGCAGGTGATCTTATATGATATTAATCATATAAAACCAGCCATCATATATTCACTGCTTTAACCTTTTTACTGCTGCCACTGTAAAGCCTCGTACACATGGTGCGACGGTCGTACGAAAACATCCGACCGTTAGTATGCGCAATTACAACAGCCGAAGTGCTACGGTCGTACAACATAAGTTGGATGAGCAGACTAGAATTTTTTTGTTGTACAAGTGGTTATACAACTGTGGTACCGTGTGTACAGAGAAGTTGGTCCAACAAAGCTGTACGACCATCGCAGCACCCTGGGCTAGGACACCTTAATCACTTAAGGACCAGAAGGATTTCTCCCTTAATGACCAGGCCATTTTTTGCGATACAGCACTGCGTTATTTTAATTGACAACTGCGTGGTCCTGCAATGTTGTACCCAAACAAAATTGATGTCCTTTTTTTCCCACAAATAGAGCTTTCTTTTGGTGGTATTTAATCACCTCTGCAATTTTCATTTTTTGCGATATAAACAAAAAAAAGAGCGACAATTTTGAAAAAAAAAACAATATTTTTTACTTTTTGCTATAATAAATATTCAAAATAAAATGTAAAAAACAATAGCGAGTTTCTGCACCGCTGCAGAGCGATTCACAGGAAGGAGCCAACCTGCTGCAGTATAACGATGGTGGCTGGTCGTCAAGTGCTTAAGTTGTGAAATTTACTCAAGATGTTAGCTCATGGCCACTTCAGTGACCATGAGTCTACAGCCAAAGTGTGCCTGCAGCAGTCCTTATTCATGAATGAATGTGATTGGCAGCTGGCAAGATACAGACCGCTATAAAGTATAAGTGATCTTCTTTTACTGTAACCTTGTGATGACAGGGTCCCTTTAAAAATAATGTTAAAATATGAAAAATTCAAATGCAAACAATTGAATAGGCTGCTTCTTGATGCTTGTTAATGCATAACATAATGTATGTTTAACCACGTGTGTTAATGTACAACACTGGACGGGAGAGGTGTGACTGGGCACTTAGTAGTAATTTTAGGTCTCTTTCACATCTTTCCCATTGCAGTGCATTACCGCAAGGTCATTAACTTTTGGCAGCTATTGCTATATTGTGCAAGTATGAACAGCATACATTCATACTATGACAAACTACCTCTGCCTACTTCCTTCTGCAGTGCTTACAGCTACGTGATGACACCTGTTGTGGCTCTTTCACCCACCATTGGCATCTTCTTCTCTACTTTTTCCAGATCCAACGTTCTCCCTCCTGGGCTACTGGGCAACCAGTGTTGATGTAATAATCATCCCCGCAGAGTTGCTGGCAGATGCATGTGCCGCCACATTTAAGCGGCAAGCAGGTAGCCCATAAAAGTGGATGAGCACACAGCACCAGCACGAGCACAATCACATGTGAACATTTAACATGTGGGCATGTGCACAGCCTCAGGGTTCAGATCTGTGCACCTGCTCCTGCCCGCATGTCAAACGTTGACATGTAATTGTATACATGCACGTGCATCTACTTCTATGGGCTACCTGCACGCAGCTCTGAGAAGGTTGCACATGCAACTACCAGTGCCTCTGCAGAACAGACATAATCCCCAATTTGAATAAGCACTAATAATGCTAAAGTCTCATATTTTTTCTTTAAAAATAACAAACATGGTATACTTACCTGCTTTTGCACAGAGCGGCCAAGATCCTTCTCTTCTCTGGCCCCTCACCGGTCCTCCTGGCCCCTTCTTCCTATCAAGTGCCCCCACAGCAAGCAGCTTGATATGGGGCACCCAAGCTGAGCCACAGGTCTGTGTGTCCCTCTCTCTCCTGATTGGCTAACTGACTTTGTTTGACAGCTGCCGGAGCCAATGCCGCCTCAACTGTGTCTCAGCCAAACAGGAGGGAGAGACGGGCAGAACGGCCGAGGCACTCATGCCATATCGGTGGATCGAGATGGGCTCAAGTAAGTATCAGGGGGCTACTGCACACACGCATCACGGCGACACACATCCGGACCACGATCTGACTCAGGGAATCATGCCTGCAGACGGCTGACATCATACGGGGCTGATTTCCCTTAAAAATCATCTGCCTCACATGCCGGGTGCCAGGATGATTAAGCACCTTACAATGTTAGTACTTTTAAATGTTTTTAATAGAAATAAACACACGCGATTTACGGTATTGCGCAATGAGGTCTTTTTATTCGTTTACACTTATCATGATGATGAGGGGATCCTAATCCAAGAGTCGGAAGCCTACAGAAATAAGCAGGGGTCGCTCCACATAGGGTCACCCCACAAACGCATTTGACCACACTAGAGATAGTGGGTCATCTACCAGGGGTGAGTGTACATCCATGTGGGGCACCCAGTCTCAGCACATCTACGGCACTTTCTATGCTTAATATATAGGCACTGAACACCTTATCTACCTCTGGGACTGTATATATGGACTCTTTTATCTTATGTAATTAGCACGGTGGAATCCTTTCATATTTTATTGTATTTGCTATACCGGCAAGTTTTAACACTGCAGCTGATTCATACTATTGTTTATTGATTTATATCCATTGGCGCTGAAGTATATATCATTTTTACTGCACACTGAAGGTTTTTTATCGTAATGCATAGAATGCACTACGATAAAAAACCTTCTGCCTTTAGAATCACTTTAAGGCAGCTCATTCGTTTTAAATGGGCTACCAATGGATGATAAAAAATGAATTTGCAACCTTATTGTTTTTTTCTTAACAGTGAACCACAGCACATGGCATGGTGTGTTGCAGGGCAGATGCGTTACAGCCTACTGTAGTTGTTCACTGGCATACTATTTTAAAAGAAATGTCACTGCAACATACCATGCAAAGTGTTGTGTGATAACGTGTGTTGTAGTAATGTGCAATAACCCATCAGTATTTCTGCAGGTTAACATAATGCAGTAGTGTGGATCCAACTGTAGGGAAGAAATTTTATTATAACACAAAATAATGGAAGCAGTAAGGGTTTTTTTTTAGTGAAAGTCAGTTAGTTAGCTGTATATAATTGTATGTACTATTGTAACTGTTTTGTAAAAAAGGCACACTTTTAATTTTACAAATATTTGTAATGTATTCATTAAATAAAGTTTTATCTTTTATGTTTAGTAGGAATTTTGAAGATTGTATTTTTTGTGTGCACTAATAAAGATTTTTAATTTTTTTTAATTGAAACATAGTTTTGATGAACTATCATAGGACATACAAAAGCAAAAAGACCATTCTTTCTATCCTACAGTTTCAGTAAATTTATAGTTTTGAGGAGGGGGGGGGGTATTTTACAAACTTACAAAGCTGTAATGTGCAAGCAAAAGAATTAAACCATTGCCAAATTGGCCTAACCATCTGAGGTACAAAATGTGAGGCAGGGCTGGACAGCAAAAGGGTTAATACTAAAGTTTTAGCAAAAAATAAAAATATTGGAAAGGTAATTTTCCCTACTTTTATAATATTAACAGCTTCTGATTTTGGTTATACTTGAGTTTTTATAATCTAGATTTATACTTAAATTACGGTTCTATGAGGAGCACATTTTTCTGTATAAGGTTCAGTATAAGAAAAACGGGTTCCTGTATTAATCCTTTACCTAAGTTTTCATTTCCTTATTTTCGATAAGCTGATGTGGCTCCATAAGCTCAGGGAAACAGGTGTTAAGAATAAACCATAACACCAAAGATGAAATGTAAAAGAGGTCACATATTCACTTAAATTTGGTATGGAATATTAAGAAAAGAGATACAGACTCTGAAATTTTGACAGATAATTTGTGAACCGGATGCCTGTGGAAGCAGATAATTTCAACATACTGCAAGTAGGAATGCTCCAAAAATCTGTAGAAGTAAGCACTGGCATATTTCCATGTTTCTTTTAAAGCATGAAAAATAGAAGTAATGTTTCTAAAGCTTAGAAATGAAAAAGAAAACTCCCAAATGCAGCAGTTGAATCTGATAAGGTCATCATTTCCTTATTTCACTGCCTAAGCAAACAGATGTGTTCAATGGAAAAATGAAAGGAAGTTCTAAAATCTTAAACTTAGCAATCGGGTTAATTTGAGTCATTTAAAGGGAAATAACATCTAAAAATACAGCTGTCATATCTCCATAGATGGCATTATGCATGTGTATGCATGACACAGCTAAATTTGTTCTACTTCCTGTAGCTGTTGACATCCTCTGCCTATAACAGGGTTACTTGGACATTAGAGTGAATAGACCAACCCAGATTCTATCTGCGTGTAATAGAATCAGGTCTCTATATGGCAGTGGTTCTCAACTCCGGTCCTCGGGACCCACTAACAGGCCAGGTTTTCAGGATAACTGAAATACATCACAGGTGATATCATTTGCTGCTCAGTGATTGCAGTGTTCTAGTCTGCATCTCCCCAAGGTAATACTTAAAATCTGGCCTGTTAGTGGGTCCCGAGGACCGGAGTTGAGAACCACTGCTATATGGTGACATGATATCTATAATTAAAGCTGATATAAAAAAAAAAGAAAATAATGTTTAAATTCCAATGTGACGGGGCAGCCTCAAATCATCAGTACAGTATGTGATGGTTGACTGTCTCAAATCCCACCACTGCTGCAGAGAATGTGATAGATGCACCTTCAGTCTCACCCTGCTCATAGATTTTTCAGTTTGTGGGACAAAAATCTATGTACCAGCAGATTGAGACTAAGGAAGTAGTCTTAGCAACCAGTGAAGCACCATCATGTCTTTAGCAACTAGTGACGTCACCCAGCCCCATGCATACTGGCCAGGAATACCCAGCTATGTAAACAAATGGGTGAAGTTAGTGTGACATCGCTGATAAAACGTGTGGCATATGGCCATATTGGTCAATGGCATCACTTGAGAGACTCTGCCCCTTTTGCACACTTTGCAGCATGGCCTGGGAGATGTCATTCTGCACTAGTCAGTAATGAGATCAGACATGTCAGCCTGTCAGTGGGATTTTTTCTTTCAACAGGTGTTGTTCATCATGATTGACATGGATCTGCATCTCTGGACTCTGGACTAATTTGAGTCCAGGCGTTAACTAAGGAAAACCCACTAAGGGATTTCCACTGTGTATGTGCGACCCATGCTTTGTGAATGGCCTCACATTCTTCTGGGATCTGTGATGTGTCCCAGAAGGCTGTGGGGGGAAGGAGGGGGAACTGAATTTCCACTTGGATCACAGTGGCAATCCGACCAGAAGTGGGAGTGGGTACCTGTCAAAACCAGCTACCCACCCCAAAAGCTGCCATTTGTTAAAAGAGGGAAACAAACAAGTGGAAATTCCACTTTTGAGTGAAGTTCCACTTTAAATTATTTGTGCTGACAAAATGTTGTGTTTTTGGTGTTAGTGGTGCTTAAAAGACCTTCATTCTGCATAAATTTTAGTATAGAGCATGGGATGTCACCTGTAAAAAAATTCACATTCCATGCAACTGTGAAAAAGCTGCCAACATTTGGGGTTTTTTATGTTTGTGGTATTAACCGACCTTAACCCTACAGATATTTTTAGTGGAGAGCACAGGATGTCACCTGTTAAAATCTCACATTCTTTGTAACTGTTAAAAAGCCGCCAAAATATTGGGTTTTTGGAGTTAATGGTGTTTATAGACCTTAACCATACATAAATGTTAGTGCAGAGCACAGGATTTAACATGTAAAAAATAACATTCTTTGCAACTGTGAAAAAGCTGCCAAAATATTGGGGTTTATTTACTAAAGGCAAATCCACTTTGCACTACAAGTGCACTGCAAGTGCACTTGGAAGTACAGCCACTGTAGATCTGAGGGGGGCATGGAAGGAAAATAAAAAGTAACATTTTTGCTTGTACATAATTGGATGATAAAATCAGCAGAGCATCCCCTGATTTCAGATCTTCCAGCAACCGCACTTCTATGTGCACTTCCAAGTGCACAAGCAGTGCACTTGTAGTGCAAATTGGATTTGCCTTTAGTAAATCAACCCCATTGGGTTCTTGGTTTTAGTGAAAATAAAAGATCTTAATCCTATAAAAAATTTTAGTGTGGAGCACAGGATGTCACTTATAAAAAAAAAATCACATTCTATGTAACTGTGAAAAAGTTGCCAACATTTTGATTTTTTTTGTGTTAGCAGCATTAACAGTCCTTAACCCTACAGATATGTTATGGCAGAACACAGGATGTCACCTGTAAAAAACTGCCTCCAAAATATTGGGTTTTTGGAGTTAGTAGTGCTTAAAGAATTTAACCCTACAGAAATGTTTGGTCAGAGCACAAGATTTAACATGTAAAACAAAAATCAAATTCTTTGCAACCATGAAAAATATGACAAAATATTGGGTTTTTGGAGTTATTGGTACTAAAACATTGTAACCCTAAGATATTTTTGAACAGACTGCAATATGCTAGCTGCTAGACGATTTTATTTTGTTTGCATCTGAGAAACAGTTGTATAAAAATTAGGTATGCCAAATTAAAAGTAGCGTTGAAACACACAACAGCAATGGGACTAGTATGAGACTGTCATTGTCACAGGCCTTACAGTTGCAGTTGTTAAAAGTGTCAGGCCAGTAGTAGCATATTGAGGTGTTAATGGCAGCAGGGTGGGTGTTCTCATGCAGAAGGGGGTAATGGTGGGAGGAGCGAGATTTTTTTCTGGCCTGTAGGTGTGAAAGGAGAGGCCTAAGCTATATAGAAAATCAGTAGCTTCGGGGGAAAAAATCCCAAGAAATTAAATCTTCAGCAGGAGCTTAGTAGTTGTCATTTATCCAGCATTTATCCATGGCAACCGTATCGCGTGGATATACGTCGACAAGTTGGCTCCGCTGTGCAGATCACCGTCTATAAACGGTGGTCCGTGCAGCCGCAGTCGTGCCCACCGCGCGCTCTGTGAGTGGGGCTGTGGGTCGTGCGGATTCGATGTCTGCCTGCGACCCGCTATCACCTACTACAGAGGGAGAATGGGGAAGCGCCAATATAAACACAGCAGTTCCCTGTTCTGACAGGCAGCATGACAGTGATCTACTGATCCCTGTAATCGGGATCAGTTAGATCTGTCATGCCCCTGCCAGCCCAGCCCCCATACAGTTAGAACACACACAGGGAACCCCTCGATCGCCCACTACAGGGTAACCCCTTCCCTGCCAATGACATTTACACAGTAATCAGTGGCTTTTTTTAGATCTGATCCTTGTATAAATTTTAATGGTCCCAAAAAAGTGTCAAAAATGTCCGATCTGTCTGCCGCAATGTCCCAGTCCCGATAAAAATCGCAAATTGCCGCCATTACTAGTGATGAAAAAAATAGTAAAAATGGCATAAATTAATTCTCATAGTTTGTAAACGTGGCAACTTTTGCGCAAACCAATCAATATACGCCTATTTCGATTTTTTTTACCAATGGGAGCATTAAAATCACCACCACAAAAGGTAGAGTCTTCCATATCAAGCAATTTATTACATGTTCGACTGAGTTTGCTATATATGTTCTAAAGTGCCCATGTAATCTGTTATATGTAGGTCGTACTATACGGACCCTCAGAGTTGAAGACCACCGAAGATTTATAAAGAAGGATAATGAGGAACATAGTGTACCGCGGCATTTCCACCAGGCCCATAATGATGATATTAGATATTTAGAGGTACTGGCGATTGAAACTATCCCAAAGGGGTATCTCACGGATAATGAAAGGTTTTCTCTCCTCTGCAAAAGATAAACCTTTTGGATCTTCATGCTTTAACCACTTCAGCCCCGGAAGGATTTCACACATTAGGATCAGAGCACTTTTAGCGATTTGGCACTGTGTCGTTTTAACTGACAATTGCGCGGCGTGCGACGTTGTACCCAAATGAAATTTGCGTCCTTTTTTCCCACAAAAAGAGCTTTCTCTCGGTGGCATTTTATCACCTCTGCGTCATTTCCGATCACCTCTATAAACAAAAAAAGAGTGACAATTTTGCAAAAAAAAAATATTTTTCTTACTTTTTGCTAAAATACAAATCCCAAAAAAAATATTAAAAATGTTTTTTTTTCATCCGTTTTGGCCGATTTATATTCTTCCTCATATTTGTAGTAAAAAAAAATCACAATCGACGTTTATTGATTGGTTTGCGCAAAAGTTGCCGCGTTTACGAATGATGAGAATTAATTTCTGGGGTTTTTATTTTTTTTTTTACTAGTAATGGCAGCGATATGCAATTTTTAGCGGTACTGCGATATTGCAGCGGACATGTTGGACCATTTTGACACTTTTTTAGGACCATTGGCATTTACACAGCGATCAATGCTATAAAAATGCATTGATTACTGTGTAAATGCCATTGGCAGTGAGAGGGGTTAACCTGGAGGGGGCACTCTAAGTCTTAACTGTGTTCCCTAGGTGTGTTCTAACTGTATGGCCTGTGATCACAGCCCTTCCCCCTCTGTCAGAACGGAGATCCGTGTTTACATACACGGACCTCCGTTCTTTCACTGCGGGGGGCTATCGCGGGTAGCTAGCGGAGATTGAGTCTGCCCTACCCACTCCCTGGCCCCCCCGGAACACAGTGAGTGAGCTAGCGCACCTCCGGCGGCGCGCACTCACAATGCTCGTTATCGCGGCCACCGTCCTGTGACGACGTTTCGCGATAATGAACCAACAGCAAGTGGTTAATCACTCACCCCAAATGGTATGGAACTAGAAACAAACAGTCTAATTTAGGGACATTAGAAAAATATATATTTATTTATTTATTTTTTTTTTTAATTTCTTGGATTTTTTTTGCTCCGGGGACTAGGGAATGGTCCCTCCCACTTCCTTCCTGGATTTCCACCCCCTCCCACTTTAAGGGGTATAAAAGCAACCTAAAAACATTGGGCTCTAGACTTTGATAAAGCGCAGGAGCATGAAACACATCAGTGTTCAGCCCCCCTCCCCTCAGCAGTGTCCGCTGGAGCTCCTGGAGACCCCCGCACTTTGCCTTTGCAGGTGGTTAGCCCTTTAACAAGAGATCCAGCCTGTCTCAGACTTCTGCTTTCAGCCCTGTCCATGGTCAGCTGACCTATCTCATGTGATGCACTCCGGAACCTGAGAGATCATGGGAACCCTGTGCATCTGAGGATCATTCCTCTCCATCAGTTTGTATCGATCCACAACCACCGGCGGGAGTTGCAGCTACAGAGACAGCCGGTCCACCTCCCCTCCTCCTTCCACTGTTCTCGCTCCCTGCCACCACCACACCGGGGCCGAGCACACATTCCCTGGCAGCAGCGGCACCTGGCAGCAGTGATACCATGATCATTAAACCAGGTATTGGTACTTTTGGCAGAATTGGCAAGTCCTGCTGGAAAATTAAATCAGAATCTCCATAAAGCTGGTCAGCAGAGGGAGGCGTGAAGTGTTCTATAATTTTGTGGTAGAGAGCTCTGCTGACTTTGGACTAAAACACAGTGGACCAACACAGGCAGAAGACATTGCTCCACAAATCATCACTCACTGTGGAAACTTCACACCGGACCTTATGCAACTTGGATTCTGTGCCTCTCCACTCTTCCTCCAGACTCTGGGACCTTGATTTCCAAATGAAATGCAAACTTGTCCACAGTCTGTGATGATTTAGGGAGCCATGTCATCTGCTGGTGTTGGTCCACTGTGTTATATCAAACCAGAGTTTAAAAACCCTTTTTTTATTGGTCTTATGTAAAATTCAAATTTTCTGAGATACCGAATTTTTGGTTTTCACTAGCTGTAAGCCAAAATCATCAATATGAAAAAAAAGATATGCTTGAATTGTATCACTCTGTGTGTAAACCATCTATATAACATATACAAGTTTAACATTTTAAATTGAATTACTGAAATAAATTAACTTTTTGATGATATTCTAATTTTGTGAGATGCACCTGTATATAGTGCTGATAGTTTGGGCAGTTGATTACATTATGAAGGTACAGTTACAATACAATTCAATACAAAAGGATTAGGATGCCCCTTCACCTGAGAGCTTAGAATCTAATAGGGAGGGGCCAGTGGAACAAAAGGCAATAATTGTGTGGGATGACCTGATAAGAGAGATAAAAAATTCAGTTATTCAGTGAAGGCATTATTGGGTTTGCTTGAAGAGATGAGTGTTCAGGGTTTGCCTAAAAAAGGACGGAGTAGAAGATAGCAGGAACAGATTGGGTAGAGCGTTCAAGAGGAGGGGACAAGTCATGGAGAAGTCCTGGAGTTAAGCATGGGAACAGGAGACAAGGGAGCTAGGGAGCAGGAGGTCTTGAGAGGAGTAGAGTATGGTTTTGGTGATATATTGAGACATGACTGGTGATGTAGCTTAGGGCAGAGATGTAAACAGCTTTATATGTTGCTTTTAGTATTTTTAATTTTATTCTGCAATTGGAAGCCTTTAGAAGAATTGGCAGAGAGAGGAAGTGGACACTGGGTGGCTGATAAGGTGGGTGGGTTTGGCAGGAGTGTTCATGATAGATTGACAGGGTTAGCCTGTGTAGAGGTATGGGGTAAACCACCTCTGGCCCTTTACCTGCAAAGCTGACAGACTATCTTTCCCAGTGCGGCTCCTGCCTTTAGGCAAACCAGCTGCAACTCTGTGTGGTATTGCTTGAGCTACTGCATAAACTTTTGAATGCTTGTGGAGGACTTGTGGTTTAATATACCATATCTGCCCATACTTGCTGGACCACATGTTTGTGATCAGGTAAACCCTGCTGCTGTCTGTGTGTTCAAGCGTTGTGGAAACATTCCCTAGCACATGATAATGGAGTGCAGAAAAGGACGTAGGAATAAAGAAATAGCACCCAGGGACCTGCCACAAAGGTACAGCACATGCCAAAAATTCCATGCAAAGGGGCGGAATACACCAAATAGAAAGGCAGGAGCTGTAAAGCTGGGATCTTAGCTAAGCTGGTATTGTAACACTGGGCATGGGGATATATATTTGCTTGCATTCCAGAAGCTGGGGCAGAGACACTTGCCTGCTAAAGGCTACAGCTGGAGATGGCAGGATGGGGTTGGCAGAAGGTTGTAGTCTATGCTTGCCCCAATTCTGTGTTGCCTGTGTACCCTTTCCTCTACTGTGAGAGCCAAAGGGTAAATCTCTGAAATCCATATTGCTGGAGGCTGTTAATGGGGAATCTTGAATAGCGGAGGTAAATGTGGGAAGGGAGGGGCTGGAAGGAGGAGCAGGAGTGTGTCCCTTTTTTGTGGATAGCTGGTATTCTGGTGCTCCTTTCACTGAGTTGCATGGTGAAAAGTAAAAAGTACCTTCATCCACAATACCCAGAAAAAAACACACACAGCTGAGCTCTGGGGAGTGGACCTGCACCTGTGGAGCTCTGCCATATGAGGAAATAGAGTGGCTGGTCCATTGAATCCTCTGTGAGCTGGATGACATCCTTCCTCACTAATGATCTGCTTTTCCCTTACTTTCCTCCTCTTCTACATCTGGTACCCAGGAGCAGTCAGAAACCTCATCATCCTCTCCACCATGCTCATTGCTGGAGCCAACTTTGCAGTATTCAAAATTGCAGGAACTTCTGGACCAGTTGGTTCTTCCTGCCTGTTGTCACCTCCCTCTACATTTCCATTGCCCTCTGCCTCAGAAGCAATTAATTGCTGTGTATCCTATTTCATAAAGTGGTTCAAACTGTGCTGAGATAACTCAGCTGACAGCAGGGTTACCTGTGGATGAGGATGCAGAACAGGGTGCTTTTGCAGTTGCAGAGGACTGTAAGCTATTCTGCGCCTAGGAAGCAGAAGAGGAGGAGTAGAATGAAGGCTTAGTTAACCACTCCACCACTTCCTCCACATGCTCTGGCTGTATACCACACACACATGCAAAGAAAGACATACAGTCAGGTCCATAAATATTGGGACATCAACACAATTCTAATCTTTTTGGCTCTATACACCACCACAATGGATTTGAAATGAAACGAACATGATGTGCTTTAACTGCAGACTTTCAGCTTTAATTTGAGGGTATTTACATCCAAATCAGGTGAACGGTGTAGGAATTACAACAGTTTGTATATGTGCCTCCCACTTTTTAAGGGACCAAAAGTAATGGGACAGATTAACAATCGTAAATAAAACTTTCATTTTTTAATACTTGGTTGCAAATCCTTTGCAGTCAATTACAGCCTGAAGTCTGGAATGCATAGACATCACCAGACGCTGGGTTTCATCCCTGGTGATGCTCTGCCAGGCCTCTACTGCAACTGTCTTCAGTTCCTGCTTGTTCTTGGGGCATTTTCCTTCAGTTTTGTCTTCAGAAAGTGAAATGCATGCTCAATCGGATTCAGGTCAGGTCATTGACTTGGCCATTGCAAAATATTCCACTTCTTTCCCTTAACCTTCCTAGCGGTTTTCCCGTGTCTGACACGGGGTAAAAATTCCCTGCTACTATCGTTGATCCCGTGTCAGACACGGGGTGAGCTGCAGAGCGCACAGCGAGTGCCTTACCTGCTCCCACGATCCAGCGATGCAGCGATGTTCGCTGTACTCGCTGGGTCTGTCACTTCCTAGTTCCTAGTTCCGCTCTCTGCGACGCAGCGACGCACGGGTGCGGAACTGGGCGGGAATTTCAAAAAGTTAATTACACACAGTACATACAGTACACTGTAATCTTATAGATTACATTACTGTATGAAAACATTTCACATCCCCTTTGTCCCTAGTGGTTTGCCCAGAGCCCTGCACGCACTTTTATATAATAAATGTCATTCTTTCTGCCTGGAAACATGAGAATGTCCATAGTAACCAAAAAGTGTCCCTTTGCGTCAAAAGTGATTTTTGATCAGCTAGAAAACACCGATAGTAAATAAGAATCATTTGCAGAATTGAGTGATACTGATTTTTGGGGAAATTTATCATCAGCAACTAAAAGTGACGATAGCGACAATTCTGCAACTGAGCAAATTTCTGCGTTTTTGGTTTGATTACATTATTGCATACATTTTATTACTATTATATTATTATTTTTGATAATTATTTTTAGTTATTTATTATATTATAATTTATGATTTCATTTTTCAAACTTTTTCATACCCGGGATGTCTACTAAACTCTTATTTGGACAGATTTAAGTGAGTTAT
>BLSH010225147.1:778880-804711 GCA_018402905.1 Glandirana rugosa
GACAAACCTTGTAGGAATTTTTCTTTCTTGCGTGGTCACTCGAGTCTTCGTGGTTTTATGGGTCTTCTGGTGCCTTTTGTTGACACCACCTACTGACTTCTTAAGAAAGGGACCACTTCTTTTGTGGGAAGTGTTGTCAACCGGTCTAGTTCTTGTGAGAGGTCCTCCATCCATATACACACAGTTTCAGTTGTTAGTTCTCTTTTGAAGTGGTCTCACTTATGTCTCCCAAGTGGTGTTCTACATTTGGTAACCACTCGGAGTTTTTGTCTTTCCGGTCTAATCTCAAACGGTTTGTTGTAGATTTTTTCGGAAGTGTCAAGACAGAGTGTTCTTGATCTGGCCAACTGTTGTGAAGGGTGTTTTCTTCACCAGGGAAAGAATTCTTCAGTCATCCACCACAGTTGTTTTCCGTGGTCTTCTGGGTATTTTGGTGCTTCTGAGCTCACTGGTGCGTTCTTTCTTTTTAAGGATGTTCCAAACAGTTGATTTGGCCACACCTAATGTTTTTGCTATCTCTCTGATGGGTTTTTTTTTTCAGCCTAATGATGGCTTGCTTCACTGATAGTGACAGCTCTTTGGATCTCATATTGAGAGTTGTCAGCAACAGATTCCAAATGCAAATAGCACACTTGAAATGAACTCTGGACCTTTTATCTGCTCCTTGTAAATGGGATAATGAGGGAATAACACACACCTGGTCATGGAACAGCTGAGCAGCCAATTGTCCCATTACTTTTGGTCCCTTAAAAAGGGGGAGGCACATATACAAACTGTTGTAATTCCTACACTGTTCACCTGATTTGGATGTAAATACCCTCAAATTAAAGGTGAAAGTCTGCAGTTAAAGCACATCTTGTTTGTTTCATTTCAAATCCATTGTGGTGATGTATAGAGCCAAAAAGATTAGAATTGTGTCGATGTCCCAATATTTATGGACCTGACTGTACATGACCTGCTTCTAGATGCTGCACCACAACCACTGTTTTGGCCCATGAATATAGAAGCTTCTCACCACCACCCCCCTATAGCTATACAGAAACCACTTCTGCCTCTCCCTTTGTGCCTCCCAGGCACAATGATAATGTGGGGCTCATTCCCTACTTTTTTAGCAGCCATGGCAAGATTTGTATGTGAGGGATGTGGTATTCAGTGGATGGGTGCACTGTAAACAGTAGTGCTTTTGTAAATTAACTGTGCATGCAGTGCTCCGCTGTAAACACAGGGCTGCTTTGTGTAGCCAAAATCATAGGTCAAGTGCAAGACCAGTAAGGCTCTTTGAAAATAAGTATAGGACATTCTGGGGAGCTATCTCTACTGAATGGCCTAGAAGTTTGGATTCTGGCCAAACAGTGACTGTTTGGTGTGAACCTACCCTCAAGCACTCAGCTCATAGCTACTCACAATGAGTTCTTTAACTGTTTCAAAGCTGTACTGAGCAGTCATTACCCAGACTATGCTTGAATTTGCACATAGTAATGCACCCAATGGCTTTACAACTGAGACTTAATTAGGAATACTTTTGGAATACAATGAACAAAAAAAAAAGAATGTATGTATGGACTAAAAGTCAGATGAAACAGATGCTTGCATAACATCTTTCACATGCTTAGGATCAGGCAGTGGTCTCTTTTGTGATATAATGCGACCCAGTGATAACAGCAGTGCTTGTCTAAAGCAGCATTTAGAAAGATTCAACTCAGTCCTGCAGATATAAGGTAATTTAGAACATTTTAAGGCATGCGGGGGTTAGCTCAAATGGGGATCACCTTCCCTGGGAAAAAGGTAGTCCAGACATCAGGTCTTTTCTTAAAATCTGACTTGTAGCCAGTTTCATGAAAAACCAAACAAACAAACTAAAACATTTCTGGTTCCTAACTCACAGGTGAAGGGCTTCTCCCTGTCACCCACAAAACAAAGATAATGCAAACCCTTTTCTTTCTCCATCAATCACCTCAACTTTCATAATGTTGCTGGCACTTGTCTTGATGGTTGGGCTGTATATAATTATGTCACCCAGGTAGCCAGGTAGCACTGTACACTGGGCACGTTACAGAGGAATGAAAACATCAGTCTTTGAAAAAAACTGGGTTCTGAAGATAATCTATAAGGTACACATTTGAAGTGAAACAGACTTGTATGGGTAATAAATGCAGTGAGGTCCTTTATTTGTTCAGCAAACCCTGTGTAATATGCGTTCTGAAGATCTAGGGTAGAAAAGCATTTAGCTCCTCTGAGTTCTGAAAATACTTCCTCAATATGTGGCAAGGGGTGACTATTAATAAGAATGGCATTAGTTGATTCACGGAGGTCAAGACACATCTAATCCCTTTCTATAAATATCTCTTGATTTCATAATTGTCCCACAATAGGAGATACCCATTCGGACGTTCTGTATATATTTCTAAAATTCTTGGATAACAGCTTCTCTTACACAGAAGAGTCAGCATCTCATTCTCTGACCCACTGGTTTCACATTTGATAATGCATTCATTTGGTGTATATTTTTTTTTTGCAGTGAGGTGTTGTTAAGGGGTGGAACTTTGGACACTGGTAAAATAGGAGCAACTGGAGCTGTTGTGATACGACAATCCATTAATTGTATATTTAGTGCAGCAAAAACATCCCTGCCCAATATAGCAGTACCTTAGTGCCGGTTCACACTAGTGCGATTACAGACATTGCATGTGATTCGCAGCGCATTGCTGTTCACATCACATGCGATGTCTGTGTGATGCAATTTCAGCCATACAGATAGTAGGGCTGAAATCGCATCACATTCAGACCAAACTCACACAGGACCCTTTTTTGCTTCAAACCAGAATCGGATCGCATGGGTGCTCATAGTGTGATATGAACTGAATTGGGGGTGTCATTAACAATGTATTGACACTACCCTCTGTTCGCATATGGCATTGTGAACAGCCGTGCGAGCCGGGTGCGCAGGGTTCTCGCATTGCACCAGTGTGAACTGGGCCTCCCTTTCCAATACGGAATTCATCATGCACACCAGTTGATTGAAATTTTATAGTCACCTGCATGCAATCAAGCACAGGAATGTGGTTTCTAAGATAACGAACCCGTTTTAAAGTAGATGCAGTAGGTGTTTTATTTGCAAAGTATTTCTGGTAGATTTCCTAAGGCAGTATAGAGACAGCAGATCCTGTATCAAGCACCAGGAGTAGCACTTGTTAGCAGAAGCAGTGCTAATAGTTACTGCACAAAGTTTTTCTGAAATGGAAGTATTATATTTATCTACACTTATGGTAACCTCTGGGTCAATTCTTCTAGCAGTAGAAGTATGGCAGATTTTTTCAAAGTGTCCAACTTTCCTGCATTTACAGCACAATGTATCTTTAGCAGGGCATGTAGCATAGTTTGCAATGTACAGAATGTAACCACACCTGAAGCAGTACTTTTGTGTATGTGCTGCCCTGCATTTTTCAGTTTAGATGAATATCTTGTACCTTTGTACTGGTCCTTAGAGCAGAGCTATACTCACCTCAGCTCCAGTGATGTGGCGTCCCCAAGTTCCCAGCCTGGCAGTTGACATTGGCCAGGTGGAGATGGCGTCACTTCTGTGCATGCGTTGGAGTTCAGTAAGAGTCGGAATTCCTGTGCATGCACGGCTCACTGTAAAAGGGCAGACAGGCATGTAAGTAATATATTTGTAATGTAATGTATTAGTAATGCATTCAAATTCCTGCCTGTTCACCCCTTTTTTAATTTCGCCCTAAAGTTCCACTTTAATATGCTTCTTAGAAAAAGCAAACTCTGAATTCACAGTTTGTATTGTGCCAGTGGTCCCCTGAGTGAAGGTTTTTGCCTTAGTCACAGCAGAGTAAAATCATGTTCCAAGAGCAATCTTTCTTTATTGCAATGTATTTATTGTTTTTAGTTGGTCTTATTTCATTCCACCTGATATAGCACCAAACTCACAGGTAATAACAACCAACTCTCTCAAAAGAGGCTATTTATTCTAATGTGGATTTGCCATTATGCCGTCAATGTTGCAGAATTTTCTACTGTTTTGCAACCACATTTACTGTAGCCACAAAGAAGTTCTTTAAGGGATCATTCACATGGGCATCTAAAACATTGCATTTAGATATGTAAAGCATTTACTTTTGTACGCATCTAAAGACAGCACAACAGGAATCAGTGAGACCGTGCACACAGCTGTGTCCACAAGGGAAAATAAGTGGTGTACAAAAAAAAGTAAAACATTGTAGAATACAACTGCATCTGGGGCCATACATACACTATATTACCAAAATTATTGGGAAGCACATGAACTGTAACCACTTGCTTACTGGGCACTTATACCCCCTTCCTGCCCACTTATACCCCCTTCCTGCCCAGGCCAATTTTCAGCTTTCAGCACTTTTGCATTTTGAAGGACAATTACGCAGTCATGCAACACTGTACCCAAATGAAACTTTTATCATTTTTTGCACACAAATAGAGCTTTCTTTTGGTGGTATTTAATCACCACTGGGTTTTGTATTTTTTGCGACACAAACAAAAAAGCCTGAAAATTTTGAAAAAACAAAACAAAATGTTTTTCATATTTTGTTATAAAATTTGGCAAACAGGTAATTTTTCTCCTTCACTGATGAGGTGGCACTAATGGGCACTGATAGGCAGCACTGATGGGCACTGATAAGTGGCACTGATGGGCACTGATGAGGCGGCACTGGTGGGCACTGATCAGGGGGCACTGATGAGGCTGCACTGATGGATAGCACTGATGGGCACTGATAGGTGGCAAAGATGGGCACTGATCAGACGACACTGATGGGCACTGATAGGTGGCACTGGTGGGCACTGATAGGTGGCACTGATGGGCACTGATTAGCAGTACTGGGGGGCACTGACAGGTGGCACTGGTGGGCACTGATCTGCAGCACTGGAGGGCACTGATTTGCAGCACAGGTGTTTACTAAGGGGACCGATGTCCCTCTAACAGAAGCCAGTTAACGGCTTGCTTCTTTTCTTCACGCTGACAAGGAAAAAAGCCGGAAACCAGCTTCTGTTTACTTCTGTGATCAACTGTCATTGGCTGACAGCTGATCATGTGGTAAAGGGCCCGCTGTGATTGGCCCTTTCCCCTGCTCTGTGATTAGCCGAGTTCCAAGGACTCAGCAATCACAGAGAGCGCACGCCCCCTGGGGCACTCAGGCGGCTCAAGAAATAGGAGGACGTACATAGATGCCTCTTCGCAAAGGAGGCCCACACTGTGGCCATCTTTCGGCTACAGCATAGGCACAAAGTGGTTAATGGCATCCCAGTCTTAGTCCGTAGGGTTCAATATTGAGTTGGCACACCCTTTGCAGCTATAACAGCTTCAACTCTTCTGGAAAGGCTGTCCACAAGGGTTAGTAGTGTGTCTATGGGAATGTTTGAACATTCTTCTAGAAGTGCATTTGTGGAGTCAGGCACTGCTGTGGACGAGAAGGCCTGGGTCGCAGTTTCCACTCTAATTCATCCCAAATGTGTTCTATTGGGTTGGGGTCAGGACTCACATATATCCCTGTGAATGAAGCCTAAACAGTAAGGCTAAGAAGCAGTGAGAGCTGTATCATAAGTGTCATCTGCTGCTGGTAGAGTATAGTTAATATGCCATCCTTCTGCTCCCAGCCAGTGAATAAGTAAGGCATGCTTCTTAGCAGTAAGGCCTCATACACATGGACGTTTTCTGACGCCAACGTTTTCTGACATTTTTTGCAGCTCTCCACATTAGTCAATGGCCCCATAAAAACGCAGACATTTTTGAGCTGTAGAGGGCATCGGCGTTAGTGAGCTGAAACTAGAACCCACGGCCAGCTCGTTCTGAGGCTGTAATGTTTTGGCGGTTTTGACGCTGATGCCGCAAACGCTCACTAACGCCCACTAACGACATACCGCCGTTAACCGGCATTTTTGACGCCAACGTTTTTAGGTTGAAGAATAGCAGATGATTTTTTTTTTGTAAGACACCTATTGATGCCGACGCTCACTAACGCTCACTAATGCCAATGCATAAAAAAACGCAGATTTTTTTCCCTGACGTTGGGCCGACGTTTTGATCATTTTTTAAGATACGCCCGTGTGTATGAGGCCTAAGTCCTCCTGATTAGTATGTAATTCTCAAACATATCAATCCAAACAGAAAAATGCAGTGTGGGCTCATCAGGATGTGGAAGAAAAGTTGCAGGCCCCAATAGAGATAGAAGTAACATCCTTATCACCAGCCTTGAAGTCTGGAAGGCAGATTAGTTGGAGTGCTTTATTAACAAGTTCTGGTATCTGCAAAACACTTGCAGCCTTCTAATTATATATTAAGGAACAGGAACTAACTTGTACAGAGTATAGAGAGTATTATGCATGCAATAACTGTAAATAGAGATATCTACATATCGGAGGTACAACAACACACGTGATAAGGAGATAAGGGATTTTAAATGGAAGGTTCATGCAAGCAAACCCAAAAACATCTTGCAACTGTTGGTGTTTATACCATAGACAGGTTGGCAGTTTTGCATAGCAATAATTTATGTCTGATAAAGGTAAACAATTCCAGTTTTTGAGGCCAATGTATACTTACTAATTTGCACATTACATCTATCGATATTTTTGTGGAATAAATAATTGAAAATGCACAATCTCCCTTGTGTTTTCATGTATATCACTTTTATCTGGAAGCACTATTTGATCAAAGATCTATTGTTTGCCTATTCAAGTACGTACTGTTTATTGCATAAGTAATACATTTTTATAGGGTGTAATTTTCACATGACTGTATATTATTATTATTATTATACAGGATTTATATAGCGCCAACAGTTTACGCAGCGCTTTACAACTTGAGGGTAGACAGTACAAATACATTACACTTAAATACAGTAGGAATCAGAGGGGCCTTGCTTATATATTCTTTGTGGCTACAGTGAGGGAAAAAGGTATTTGATCCCCTGCTGATTTTGTATATTTGCCCACTGACAAAGAAATGACGAGTCTATAATTTTAATGGTAGGCTTATTTTAACAGTGAGAGACAGAATAACAACAAAAATATGCAGAAAAACGCATTTCAAAAAAAGTTATACATTGATTTGCATTTTAATGAGTGAAATAAGTATTGGATCCCCTATCAATCAGCAAGATTTCTGGCTCCAAGGTGTCTTCTATACAAGTAATGAGCTGAGATTAGGAGCACTCTCTTAAAGGGAGTGCTCCTAATCTCAGCTTGTTACCTGTATAAAAGACACCTGTCCACAGAAGCAATCAATCAGATTCCAATCTCTCCACCATGACCAAAGAATAGTCTAAGGATATCAGGGACAAGATTGTAGACCTACACAAGGCTGAAATGGGCTACAAGACCATTGCTAAGCAGCTTGGTGAGAGGGTGACAACAGTTGATGTGATTATTCGCAAATGGAAGAAACAAAAACTAACTGTCAACTTCCTTCGCTCTGAGGCTCCATGCAAGATCTCACCTTGTGGAGTTTCAAGGATCTTGAAAATGGTAAGGAATCAGCCCAGAACTACACTGGAGAATCTTGTCAATGATTTCAAGGCAGCTGGGACCATAGCTACCAAGAAGACAATTGATGACACACTACACCGTAATACACTGAAATCCTGCAGTACCCGCATGGTCCCCCTGCTTAAGAACGCACATCTACAGGCCCATCTGATGTTTGCTAATGAACATCTGAATGATTCAGAGGAGAACTGAATGAAAGTGTTGTGGACAGAAGAGACCAAATTCAAGCTCTTTGGCATCAACTCGCCATGCTTGGAGGAGGAGGAATGCTGTCTATGACCCCAGGAACACCATCTCCCCCATCAAACATTAAGGCGGACACATTATGCTTTGGGGGTGTTTTTCTGTTAAGGGGACAGGACAACTGCACCGCATCAAAGGGATGATGGACGGGGCCATGTACCGTCAAATCTTGGGTGAGAATCTCTTTCCCTCAGCCGGGGCATTGAAAATGGGTCGTGGATGGGTATTCTAGCATGGAAATGACCCAAAACACACGGCCAAGGCAACAAAGGAGTGGCTCAAGAAGAAGCACATTAAGGTCCTGGAGTGGCCTAGCCAGTCTCCAGACCCTAATCCCATAGAAAATATGTGGAGAGATTTGAAGGTTCGAGTTACCAAACGTCAGCCTCAAAACCTTAATAAATTGAAGAGGATCTGCACAGAAGAGTGGGACAAACCCCCTCCTGAGATGTGTGCAAACCTGGTGGCCAACTACAAGAAACGTCTGACCTCTTTGATTGCCAACAAGGATTTTGCATCCAAGTCATGTTTTGCGAAAGGGTCAAATACTTATTTCACTCATTAAAATGCAAATCAATTCATAACTTTTTTGAAATGCTTGTTTCTGGATATTATTGTTGTTATCCTGTCTCTCACTGTTAAAATAAACATGCCACAAAAATTATAGACTGATCATTTGTCAGTGGGCAAATGTACAAAATCAGCAGGGGATCAAATACTTTTTTCCCTCACTGTATATATTGTAAATGAAAGCTTTTGTGCACTGAATTAAAGTGGTTGTCAACCTGTGACAACCATTTTAACCTACAGGTAAGCCTAGAATAAGACTTACCTGTAGGTACCCTGCATATCTCCCAAACCTGCACGGTTCAGGAGATATGCAGTGTTTTGCATGTGCCGACATCATTTCGTGCCGTTTCTCCACTGACACTGTGCCGTGACAGGCGGCTCCCGCGCGCATGCGTGGGAGTGACGTCATGCGACTCCGGCCAGTCACAGAGCCAGAGTCGCGGCCCCGGAAGGAAGAGGGGCTGAAGATGGATGCCACCAGCACAGGGGACAGTGCTGGACTCGTTTGCAGGTAAGTGGCACATAATGGGTTACTATGCGATGCATAGTAGCCCATTATGCTTCTACTTTACAGGTGTATGTAGAGGAAGTAAACCCCATCTGGGTTTACTTGCTCTTTAATATACTGTATATTGCATATAATATTGCAGGGCATGTGCATACATCTGCTTTGGGGATACATTTTGAGTCTTATCAAAATCCTACATTTGTTTTTATGTATTTGATCAATCCTTACTACAGTGCCAGAGCAGTGTAAGCAGTTTAGGAGGAGTTCAAAAGGTGACTTAAACAGACTTTCCTTTTTTGTTCCAATTACTTAACTTAGATATTTCAGCCACTAGTGAACACTTTATATGGAACATAGATATGAAATGCATTTCTGTTCTAAATTCTACCTTGTTTTACTCCGTCGTTCACCTAGTACTCATGCAAGTGGTCCTGGCCATCATCATAATAATCAATGTCTACTTTTGCAAGTAATGTCTCAAAGGAATTCAGGCCTGTTCAATGCTGGTTAGACAAGACTGAACTCAAATAAAGCTGTAGACCAAAAGAAGTATGACCCATCACACATACAGATTAATAGCCTCCATCCCTGGGTATTGGTTAAATAGCAAAAAAGGTAGCTTTGTGGGACTTTAAATGAGGCAAAAATAATTTAAATTGTATGAATACAAATCTTTTATGATTGAACAATTGATTATTTCAGAAAAACTTACATTTCATAAAAATCCATGGACTCAACTTTGATGTACCTTGGTTGCATGCAAATTGTTATGTATTGAAACACATAACTTCTTAGGGCAATTGACAACAATAAATTCATACATATACATAAAATAATGCAATGCATCGATCAAACGTGCCTTGATATCTTTTCAAATCTCTACGTGTTTCGTGGCTACATTGCCACTCATCAGGAGCTGGATACAAGAATATGCTATATACACACAGATGGATAGACAAAAATAGAATTAGTACTTAATGCCCTTTCAGAAGAAGGGGAGTGGTGACAATACACAGTTATAAAGAACACGAGATATCGTTACCTGTGAGTAGATTTACAGTGGAGCCTAGCTAATGAAGGTGGACCATGGGGACCTCTGACAGATTTTCAGGCCCGGGGCTGAGGCAAGGAAGCCCACCCAGGACAGGCGGAAATGCCAGGGAATGGTCAAGCCACCACCACACATTCCCGATGAGTGGCAATGTAGCCACGAAACACGTAGAGCTTTGAAAAGATATCAAGACACGTTTTGATGCATTATTTTATGTATATGTATGAATTTATTGTTGTTAATTGTTCTAAGAAATGATGTGTTTCAATACGTAGAAATTTGCACGCAACCATGGTACATCAAAGTTGAGTTCATGGATTTTTATGTAAAGATTTTTATGAAATGTAAGTTTTTCTGAAAGAATCAATTGTTCAAAAATAAAAGATTTGTATTCATACAATTTAAATTATTTTTGCCTCATTTAAAGTCCCACCAAACTACCGTTTTTGCTATTTAAAGCTATAGACTGTTTCCTAAAACTTATTTGATACAGTCTCAGGAAACTGACATATGTTAACCACTTCAGCCCTGGAAGGATTTCCCACATTAGGACCAGAGCACGTTTTGCGATTCAGCACTGCGTCGCTTTATTGAGCGGTCGTGCGCCGATGTACCCAAACGAAATTGGCGTCCTTTTTTCCCCCACAAATAGAGCTTTCTTTTGGTGGTATTGTATCACCTCTGCATCACTTCTGATCACCGCTATAAACAAAAAAAGAGTGAAAATTTTGCAAAAAAAAAATATTTCTTACTTTTTGCTAAAATACAAATCCCCCAAAAAATTGCAATCAGCATTTATTGATTGGTTTGCGCAAAAGTTGCCACGTTTACAAACCATGAGGATTCATTAATGACATTTATACTATATATTTTTTTTTTTTACCGGTAATGACGGCGATCTGCGATTTTTATTGGGACTGTGATATTGCGGCGGACAAGTCGGACATTTTTGACACTTTTTTGGGACCATTGACATTTATAAAGCGATCAGATCTAAAAATAGCCACTGATTACTCTATAAATGTCACTGGCAGGGAAGGGGTTAACCTGTAGGGGGGAATGAAGGAATGAAGGGGTTAACTGTGTTCCCTTGGCATGTTCTAACTGTGTGTGGGCGGGGCTGGCAGGGGCATAAGAGCTCTAACTGATCCCGGTGACAGGGATCAGTAGATCAGTGTTATGTCCCCTGTCAGAGCGGGGAACCGCCGTGTTTACATTGGCGGTTCCCCGCTTTTCTTCTAGCCGTGTGCGCACGCAAATCACCATTTATAGACGGCGATTCGCATTATGCTGCCACCTTGCAGCAGTAAATGTACGCAACGTGGTCCAGAAGTAGTTAAAGAGAATTGCTTTTTAAGAATCTCAGACATTTCATAAGCATGCTTATGGATCTTTGAAAGCACTTCTCACGCTTTCAATTATCCTTTGCAAAGGTGCCCCTACACCAGCCAGTTATATCTAAAGCTTTATGGGCCTAATTAGATGGTTTCAGGTAAATGTAAACACAAGACAATAGTATTTATACCTAGAGATAGCTTGATTTAACCACTTCCCGTCCAGCATATAGCAAAATGACTGCTGGGCGGTAGTTTAATTGTTCTGACTGGACGTCCTTGACGTCCTTCAGAGCAAGCTGCTCATACACACTCCCAGGGGCATGCAGAGCAGCCATCGGTAGTGTGGTGTGTTGCTCGGACACACCGCAGCTCCAATCACAGAAAAGAGCCTATGATGTAGGCTATTTACCATGTGATCAGCTGTGTCCAATCACAGCTGATCATAGTGTAAATAAAAAGTGCCGGTCATTGGCATTCCTCTACTCACATTGACAGTGTGTGAGTAGAGCAGAGCCAATAATTTCCTCACATGGGGATCTGCACTGATAATAAGTGCAATGATTACCGTTTGAACACCGTGAGAAGGTTCTCCGATGCGTACTGGGAGGAACCGAGGATGAGAGACGCTTCCTCTGTATTCATATTGCATGAAACCCACGGAGCCACTGATGATTTTCCTTTGAAGCATTGAGTTGTCATTTGGACCGTTGACCGGTTATCCATATACACAGTTTATTTGTTATTTCGTGATCTGTGGTTTCCCTTGAAATGTTGATTCGTCATCTGGACCGTTGATTGTTCATATATGGGGAGTGCCGATTTGACCCTGGTTCAACCTACCTTCACTGGCTATCCATACATGCGGTTTACCAGCTGATATCTGGTAAGAGTACCTCATCTGTAAGGTGGTGGATGCACTTCTTATGGTGGAACACTATGGAATATTGAACACTCACCAATTATTTATCTTTTTTTTCACGTTGGTGTTTGGAATTTATTTATTAATTTTTTTGATGAACTTTCTTGGACTATTATCATTTTTATAGATATATAGGGATTTATCGGGGTAATTCCCGGTTTTGATCACTTGATATAACTTCTCAGCGCTGCACATTATTTAAGGTCAATGATTATCAGTGCAGCCCCATCAGCAATGCCTGCTAGTGCCCACCAGTGATGCCTGCCAGTGCCCACCAGTAATGCGCACCAGTGCCCACCAGTGATGTCAATCAGTGCACATCAGTGCTGCCTTTCAGTGCCCAGCAGTGATGCATGTTAGTGCCTCCTCATTAGTGCCGTCTATCAGTGCCACCCATCAATGCCGCCTATCAGTGCACATCAGTGCCCCCTATCACTGCATATCAGTGCTGCCTAAGAATGCCCATCAGTGCCGCCTACCAGTGCCCATCAGTGCTGCATATTAGTGCCTCCTCATCAGTGCCACCTCATCAGTACCCATCAACGCAGCCTATCAGTGCCTGTCAGTATAGCCTCATCAGTGAAGGAGAAAAATTACATGTTTACAAAATGTTATAACAGAAACAAAGGCATATTTTTTTCAAAATTTTCAGTCTTTTTTCATTTGTTTAGCAAAAAAATAAAAACTCAGTGGTGATTGATAAATACCACCAAAAGAAGGCTCTATCTGTCTCAAAAAAATTATAAAAATTTTATATGGGTACAGTTTTGTAGGAGCGCGCAATTATCATTCAAAGTGTGACAACGCTGAAAGCTGAAAATTGCCCCGGGCAGGAAGGAGGTGAAAGTTCCCAGCATTGAAGTGGTTAAAGCAGTATTGAACCAAAGACAAACTTATTGTATTGCAGCTTACCAATTCATAGATGAGAAAGTTAGATTATTTTGTAGGCTTTTTTCCCCTTTATTTTCAACTGGTGATCCCACTAGTAATAGACAAAGCTGTCCAGCAAAAGTGGCAGTTAGATGTTTGAGACAAACCAATTAACACTGACAGGAGTGCTTAAAATGGTCAGCTTTTATCCATTTATGTAAAACCTTTATTCCAATATGAAAAAACTGTCTCCTGTATCTGCCTAAAAACTACTAGTTGGAGTATGGCGTTAAAATGGTTGTCAACCTGTGACAACCACTGTAACCTACAGGTAAGCCTATGATAAGGCTTACCTGTAAGTGCCCTGCATATCTCCCAAACCTGTACGGTTCAGGAGATATGCAGTGTATTTGCTGTGCTGACGTCATGTCGGCACATGCGCAGTGAAGAAACGGCCTCTGTGCCGTTCCTCCACTGCGACCGTGCCGTGACTGGCTGCTCCCGTGCGCATGCGCGGGAGTGACGTCACACGACTCCGGCCAGTCACAGGGCAGGAATTGCGGCCCCGGCAGGAAGAGGGGTTGAAGATGGACGGCGCCAGGACAGAGGACAGCGCTGGACGTCGCGGGCTTCGTTTACAGGTAAGTGGAACATAATGGGCTACTATGCGATGCATAGTACGCCATTATGCTTCTACATTACAGGGGAATATAGAGTAAAGTAAACCCCATCTGGGTTTACTTCCTCTTTAACTTGTCATTCCATCTAAATCGGCTAGTATATCAAACACTACCCTCTCCCCAGACTGAGAATGCTGCCATCCAATGTGACTCTGTTGCACCCCCCAAAGAACACTAATGCAGCCACCACATTTATGGAGTTGTGAGCTGCAATATAATACATTTTAATTTTTAGGTTTAATACCACTTTATTTGGCTGAATGTTAGGTAGATATAACATTGTGAAAACCCTAAAAAAACACTATTTTGGGGCAACTTTTTGTCTAAAGGGCCCTAAACCACTGACTATAATATTCAATAAGGAAAGCAAGCTGAATAAGAAAACAACTGCGGACTGACTTCGTATTACCGAACTTTGTACATTGCTCTCTGCCTTAGGCAAGCTCATAATGATATTAACAGAGCATGATGGTGAATCATAAACAGCTATAGAAAGATGAAATTATTTTATGATGAACAGTAGAATTCCTTTAAAATCAGAACCGGACAATTAAAATAAAAGGCTTTTATTTCTCAGTTGCAGAGTATTTCTTGATCATTGAAGGTCAAGAACAGATGTCTAAATCTTTATGTTCCTTTCGCTCGCTCACATGTAGATCAAGCTAGTTTGTATGTGAGCTTTAAGGATCATTTAAAGAGTACTTATAAATAACCCAACCTACTATGTTTCTAATATTAACATTTTGCCTAGTGACATACCCTCTCTATACTGTGATTCTGGAAGTGCCAGCAAATACCCAGCCTTCCCAAGCTCGTGATGAAAATAGTCTTGCAAATCCATGTCATAAAAATACTTTTATGGTACAGAAATATTTTACATTTCTGTATAAGGATTAAGATATAAATATGGGAAGTTCAAAGTGGCATTTATTTTAGTAGTTCCTATAATTAACTACAGTTAAACTCTAAACTTCACAACTGAACACTTCCTAAGGCAATGCATCTTATAACATTAGGATCCTTTCAAAAATGTATGCATTCAAGGTTTTTTAACCCTTTTTTAGGCTGGGTTCACACCTATGTGAATTGGATGCGGCTTACACTGCATCCAATTCACATGACACTTGAAAACACATTGTTTTCAATGGGTCAGGTTCACATATGTGAGATGTATTCGCAGTCCGCATTGCACAGAAAACGTGTGCGTTTTCTGTGCAATGCGGTGTGAATTCCCGGGCCATTCTGTTCAATGGGAGCGCATCTGACATGCAGATGTGCTTCGCATTGAACGGTGATTTTACGGGGATCTTTCCCCTCCTCACTGCACCTCCCCGAGGAGCTGATGTGCTGCGAGAACCAACAGGCGCAGCTGAACGCCGGCTGCGCCCCTTCTCAGCAGCGAATAGGCTGGAATTCTCACTGCAATGGTATGAATCCAGCCTTAGTAAAGTTTAAAGTATACTTTTAAGCTTAAGTTAAAAAGGTGACAACCACTTTAACCTACAGGTAAGCCTATAATAAGGCTTACCTGTAGGTTCCCTGCATATCTCCCGAACCTGCACGGTTTAGGAGATAAACAGTTTAGTGTGATGTGCCCACGTCATCGGGCACATGCGCAGTGAAGAAACGGCCTCAGTCAAACTTCCAAGACCCCTTTCACACCTAACGTTTTTCAGGCGCTTTTGCACTAAAAGTAGCGACTGAAATAGCGCCTGAAAAATTACCCCCCACCCACCCCAGTGTGAAAGCCTGAGTGCTTTCACACTGGGGCAGTACGCTTGCGGGACGGTAAAAAAAGTCCTGCAAGCCGCATCTTCAGGATGGTGTGGGAGCGGTGCATTCACCGCTCCTCCACCGCCCCTGCCCATTGAAAACAATGGGGCAGCGCTCCCGAAGTGCCTGAACCCCACTTTGGAAGCGCCGCTAACTGGCACTTTTAACCCCTTGTGAGGGGGTTAAAAGCGCACCGCTGCTGCCCGAATAGCGGCGCCACTATAAACAGCGTTAAAGCGCTGCAAATTAGCGTTTTACCGATTATTGTATTGTATATGTAATGGTTTGATTTTTTCTTTAAATTCTGGCTTTCATGTTGATCCAGTGGCTTTAAGAATTCAGCTTTTACTCTGAATTCGACTGTTGCATGATTTTTCTGTATTGAGGTCAGAGACAGTAAGGCAGATAATAAAGGCAAGTTATGTGTTTATTACAGTTTATGTTGTCTTTAAATATGCTTAGGATAACATCAGATATATTACCAAAAAGGGATTTAATAGTCAACTCTGTGCTTCTCTATGTCAACCCCAGCATTCTAAAGCGACACTGTCACATCTTTCATTCAGGGCAAGAGAAAGTGTCTCTGTAAAGGAGCTTCCTGACTAGGGTAGCCACCTCATCCCTTTAACCTCCCTGGCGGTATGATTAATATATAATATAATAAATAACTATAAATAATTATCAAAGATGATAATATAATAATAAAATGTATTCTATAATGTAATCTAGTCAAAAACACAGAAATTTGCTCAGTTGCAGAATTGTCGCTGTCGTCACTTTCAGTTTCTGATGATAAATTTCCCCAAAAATCAGTATCACTCAATTCTGCAAATGATTCTTATTTACTATCGCTGTTTTCCAGCTGATCAAAAACCACTTTTGACATAAAGGGACGCTTTTTTATGCCATGGACGTTCTCAAGTTTCCAGGCAGAAAGAATGGCATATATAATATAAAACTGCATGCAGGGCACTGGGCAAACCACTAGGGACAAAGGGGATGTGAAATGATTTGATACAGTAATGTAATCTTACAGATTACAGTGTACTGTATGTATACTGTGTGTTTCACGTTTTGAATTTCCCGCCAGGCTCCGCCCCCCGTGCAACGTGAGCCCGGCACACAGAGGCATCGAGCGTAGGACACAGCCCTCAGACACAGCAGGGGGACATCGCTGGATCCAAGGGACAAGGTAAGTAACGCTGCCTGGATCCAACGATGCGATCCCGAGTGTGGCTTGGGGTTACCACTGTTTGCAGTGAAAACTCACCCCGAGCCACACTCGGGAATACCGGCTAGGAGGTTAATGCAGGACACATATGAATTACACTGATTCTGAGGCTAATTTAACGCAGATAAGGCACCAAGTGAGTTTAATTACCACCTTAACCACTTGCCAACCGCCCGCCGCAGCGTGACGGCGGCAAGTTGGCTCATTATCATGGAACGGCGATAACGCTGCGGCGGCCGCGATAACTAATATTGTGAGCACGCACTCGCTGCCGGAGGCTTGCTCGCGTGCTCACTGTGTTTGGGGGGTCAGGGAGCGGGTAGGGAAGACTCGATTGCCACCGGCTACCCACGATGCACCCCCCACAGTGAGAGAACGGAGGTCCGTGTAAGTAAACACAGATCTCCATTCTCATAGAGGGGGAAGGGCGGTGATCACAGGCTTCCTGTATATGGAAGCCGTGATCACCCCCTTCACCCAGCCAGCCCACACACAGTTAGAACACTCCCAGGGAACACTGTTAACCCTCAGAGTGCCCCCTGCAGGTTAACCCCTTCACTGCCAATGGCATTTACACAGCAATCAGTGCATTTTTATAGCACTGATCGCTGTATAAATGCCAATGGTCCCAAAAAAGTGTCAAAATGGTCCGACATGTCTGCCGCAATATCGCAGTGCCGCTAAAAATCGCAGATCGCCGCCATTGCTAGTAAAAAAAAAAACAATCAATAAACACAGATTGCATTTTTTTACCAAAAATATGAGGAAGAATATAAATTGGCCAAAACCGATGGAAAAAAAATGTTTTTTTATATTATTTTTGGATTTGGATTTTAGCAAAAAGTAAGAAAAATTGTTTTTTTTTGCAAAATTTTCACTCTTTCTTTGTTTATAGCGGCGATCAGAAATGATGCAGAGGTAATCAAATACCACCAAATGAAAGCTCTATTTGTGGGAAAAAAAGGACGCAAATTTTGTTTGGGTAAACGCGGCAACTTTTGTGCAAACCAATCAATAAACGCCGATTGCAATTTTTTTTACCGAAAATATGAGGCAGAATATAAATTGGCCAAAACTGATGAAAAAAAATGTTTTTTTTTTATATATTTTTTTTGGATTTGTATTTTAGCAAAAAGTAAGAAAAATTGTTTTTTTTTTGCAAAATTGTCCCTTTTTTTGTTTATAGCGGCGATCAGAAATGACGCAGAGATGATCAAATACCACCAAAAGAAAGCTCTATTTGTGGGAAAAAAGGACGCAAATTTTGTTTGGGTACAACGTTGCACGACTGCGCAATTGTCAGTTAAAGCGACGCAGTGCCGAATCGCAAAAAGGGCTCTGGTCCCAAAGTGGGAAATCCTTCCGGGGCTGAAGTGGTTAATCAGCCATAAAACCTGTGTAATTAATGTGTGTCTTGGATTAAAGGGATGATGTGGCAACCCTATTCCTTACCAACTAATACTTACCTCAGGAGCACTCCCCCTACACTCCTTCTTTTCCATGCTACTCCAGTCTTGTATGACTAAACATGTGCCTTTATATTGTGCATTGTAGGAAGTAATGGATGTATTTAGTATGCTGCATGTAGTTTGTTGAAACATTATATCTAACAATGGACACTGCTGAACTGTCTGGCCTTGGGCAGTGTGAAGCACTATCGTGTTTCATGATTTTGCTTATTGGCCTGGAACAGGTAATTTTTAGACAAATTTGCAGACAGAACATTTTGGTCCATATCCAATATACCATGTGCACCCTTGGACCTTTGCCTTCAGACATCCAACAGCAAATACTGTGAGGGTAAGGGGATTTGGGGGGTTGGATAACTCAGTCCCTAACTATAAAGGGTGGGCTGAGAGCATAGTGACATTGTGTATGAGCTTCTATAGGGAGAAGATAGGGATAGATTACATAGTTGTTAAGGCTGACATTAGTCCATCCAGTTCAATGTGTGTGTGCATTTATGTTAATATAAATTCCCATATCCTTGTATACTGCATTCGCTAAGATGCCCATCCACAAGGTTTTTTAAAAAAAAAATTCAATAGGAAGTCACCACCCACTGTGGAAAGGGCTTCTATATTCTTATCATTCTGGCAGTAAAGAACCCCTTACAGAGTTTAAGGTTACTTCTCCTCCAACTTCTTTGAGTGGCCAAATGTCCTGTTAAGTAACTTGAGACTAGAGTTGAGCGTCCGTACCAAACTTTTGGGTGTCTGGGACCCGGACCCGAACCCGGACTTTTCAAAAAAAGTCCGGGTTCGGGTCCGGGGTTCTGGTATTTTATTCCACGTGTTGGAAAGCTGCCAAGGGCAGCCAATCAACAAGTGTTTCACTGGTTTTCCCTAGAAGCCATCACAGCCTTGCCTACTAATGGCATGGCTGTGATTGGCCAGTGCACTCAGCCTCTATATGGGGCTGGAGTCACTGTGCTGCATGTCATATGCTCTCAGGATAGTTTAGGGAGAGGATGCTGCTAGCTCTGTGAGGGACAGATTGCAGAACATCTCATCCTGCATTACTGAACGATCTGATTGTGGACTGGGGAGAGATACTAGTACTGCTGCTTTGAGAGACAGATTGCACACCTCATCCTGCTGCACAGAATGATCTGACTGGACTAGGTAGAGTCTGTTGCTTTAAGGGAAAGATTATTCTTCTAAAATCATCATCAAGTTGTATAGGGAAAGGTTCCAGCTGTTGCTTTAAGGGAAAGATTAGTGTTCTAAAATCATCATCAAGTTGTACAGGGAAAGGTTCCAGCTGTTGCTTTAAGGGAAAGATTAGTGTTCTAAAATCATCTCCAAGTTGTACAGGGAAAGGTTCCAGCTGTTGCTTTAAGGGAAAGATTATTGTTCTAAAATCATCTTCAAAGTGTGTGGGAAAAGCCTATTGCAGGGGCATAGAGCCATATTAGTGTTCTAAAATCATCTTCAAAGTGTGTGGGAAAACCCTGTTTCAGCCACATGAAGCCATATTAGTGTTCTAAAATCATCTTCAAAGTGTGTGGGAAAACCCTGTTTCAGCCGCGTGGCGCCATATTAGTGTTCTAAAAATCATCTTCAAAGTGTGTGGGAAAACCCTGTTTCAGCCGCGTGGAGCCATATTATTGTTATAAAATCATCTTCACAGTGTGTGGGAAACCCTGTTACAGCCGCATGAAGCCATATTAGTGTTATAAAATCATCTACACTGAAGATCTTAACTTAAAAATTATTTTAAGTTATTTCCCTATCCCCATTTCTTTGTAGGGCACTTGTCCGACCCTTACCCCCATTTTCCTTCCTTTTGCAGACCTCTAGGACTTTCCAGGACTTTGTTACAGCCATTTTGTGCCTAAAAGTTTGGGCCCCCATTGATTTCAATGGGGTTTGGGGTCCGGGTCAAAGTTCGGGTCAAGTCCGGACCCGAACCTGGACTTTGTCCCGAAGTTCGGCCAAACCAGCAGAACCCGAACTTCCAGAGGTTCGATCAACTCTGCTTGAGACTAAATAGTTTCCTTCTTATGCTATAAACACCTTTAAGATATTTCCATATTGCTATCATATCTCCTCTTAACCTCCTTGACGGTATTCCCGAGTGTGGCTCGGGGTGAGTTTTCACTGCAAATAGTGGTAACCCCGAGCCACACTCGGGATTGCATCTCTGGACCCAAGGCTGGGTTACTTACCTTGTCCCCTAGATCCAGCGATGTCCCCCTGCTGTGTCTGTGGGCTCTGTCCTCCGCCCGATACCTCTGTGTGCCGGGCTCCGTTCCCTGCCAGCGTCGCATCGCACGGGGCCGGAGCCTGGTGATAAATTTAAAAAGTGAAACACACAGTAAACATACAGTAACACTGTAATCTGTAAGATTACATTACTGTATCAAATGATTTCACATCCCCTTTGTCCCTAGTGGTTTGTCCAGTGCCCTGCATACACTTTTATATTATATATGTCATTCTTTCTGCCTGGAAACTTGAGAACGTCCATGGCATTAAAAAGGCGTCCCTTTACGTCAAAATCAGTTTTTGACCAGCTAGAAAACACTGATAATAAATGAATTGAGTGATACTGATTTTTGGGGAAATTTATCATCAGACACTGAAAGTGACGACAGCGACAACTGGACCGGAAGTGTGACCCGAAACCGGAAGTCGGGTGAGAGGTGTATGCACCTTATGCATACCTGTGTTTTAGCCTTGTTCTTATGTAAGCAGTGATTTTTCTTACATTAATAAATTGATTGTTCGGAATTACTACACTATGGGAGCTTATTTCTTATACCCCCATGTATGAGTGAGGATCGATTCTTGAAATATTGGCCGCATTGATCGTTCCACTTAGTGAGGAGGCAGGATACGCTTGAGGTGTTTGGAGGTCGGTTGTCCCACAGGATCAACAACTGCAGCATTGGCAGTAAAAGGTGTATTTTACACCTTTCTGAGGTGAGCGCTCTGAGAGCACTTAGCTGTACACACGGGCACAGGAGCATATCTGGAGGCACGGAGTGGAGCTACCAGACCAACTCCTCGATCACTGGCACCAATAGCTTACACTACAATCTGCGTTTTTGTGTGTTGCACAGTGCACTTGATCTAGCACCACACCACCATCATCTGTGGTTTTATGCAACCAATATGAATTTTTATATGAATTTGTATGCACGTCTATTTTTATGATATTTATTATTGATTATCTACTATTGCTCAACATTTTTATATGTCATCACTTATTGTACCATAAATAGCATTCACTGTTCCCTTTGATAGGCACCTTAAATACACACCATTATCCCTTATGCACCTTATACTAGCACTCTTGCACTTTGTATTATTTATGTTTCACTATTTATCTTATGGTGCACTAGATGTTATTTATTTATATATTGAGTTTTAAGTGGTGATCCATTTACCATTATTCAGAGCTATTCACTGGACACAGCACTGTGACTCAGTGTTGCCCCCACTGTAACAAGGTCTCTAGCCACAGTGACATACATCCTTTTCTGGGCTGACTGCTCAGTATTCTACTTAGTTCAATGTCCAGTTATGGTTAGCATACTCAAGATGTGACCGGACCAGAGTTTTAATTACATAGGGGTTACATAGTGAGTGGGATCAGTTAGCAAATTGTGCTATACCCGTGAATTGCAGAGGTGGGATACATCCTCTTGAGTACCCCCTCTTGTATGTAAAGGTTTTTACTTAAAAGTCCTTATTAGGACTACAATCTGCATCAACAGAAAATTTAATTGCTGGCTTTTGGATAATCAATCCAATTGAGACCTTCTTTTTTGAGTTCTTATTATTGGAGACCGTTTTCTTTCATTTTAGCTTGGTTTGCTTCTGACTGGTTCATGCCAATGCTGATTTTTTCTTTTTTCTTCAAAGCCTTTCTTAAATAATAAAAAATACAGTGCTTTTGTTTTGGGGTGACATTTAGGGTTTTAATCTTTGGGAGTGGGTTGTTTTTATTTTTTAGTTAATAGGGGATGTTCTGGTGTTAAAGGGCAAAAGTAGCTGCCTTTTGTTCACAGCACACTGCAGCACCTTTTACATTAAAAAAATATGTACAAAGAACAATGTAAACCAAAACGACCTCACTCTATTACCCATATTCACTGAACTACCATATAAAAGTTAGGGCATACATTAAAATTAACCCAGAATGACATCCAGGTCTAAAGGCAGAGGCAGCAATGCTGGGTGTGAAAGTAATAAAGAGTGATGCACTCCACAATCAGGTCTTGCATGATAAACATGTCTGCATTTCTTTGGATAGAGTGGCAGATCAATACACAAAGCCTACATCATATTCCTTCTCACAAGCATAGAGAAGCCAGTATTTAGCTAGTGTTGCTATTGCTACCTCTCCCACCTCTGCTAGTCCCCCCCCATGCCTCAAATTATCAAAGAATATCCAAATCCTAAAAAAGAACCCTGGTTAATATACTTCATTGGACCTCACAAAATTAAATACATAAAAATATAAAGAAAAAACATAAGAAAAGTAGACTGAAATTCAGTCCCTTTATAAAAAACGTTTTTATTCATACAAAACTTTGTAACACCACACACCAAATGACACTTTCCCATGACTTAGCAAAGGAGAATTTTGCATTAGTGTCTGACTCTATTAGATGTGATATCAAAAGTGTCTGAATGAGTCCCCTCAAGTGTAAATTTAAAGAGCCTTTATAAACCCACATTTTAGTGTGAAATAAAGGGACGCATGTACGACCGAATATTTTGATTTTTAAAAAGGAGATGCTGTATATCAGGGATATACAATTAGTGGACCTCCAGCTGTTGCAGAACTGCAAGTCTCATCATGCCTCTGCCTCTGGGCATCATGCTTGTGGATCTCAGAGTTTTGCAATGCCTCATGGGAATTGTAGTTCTGCAACAGTTGGAGGTCCGCTAATTGCATATCCCTGCTGTATATACATACACAATGGTTTGGGATGCTAGTTGCCACAAGGACTCCCGCGTCATCAATGCATTTTTTGTATTGGTGTTTGTGAGGTCCATAGAAGTACATGTATCACAATTCTCTTTTGGGACCTAAACAATCCCCCATGCCTTTACAAATTGGCCCCATTCGTTGAACTATTAAAACAGTCTATTTCTGTTGTGCTGCAGGAGGCTTCATAAAAAGAAAAACATGATAGTAATGCTAAAGGCTTCCATTCTTCTCTAAGGCTGGATTCACACCTAAACATTTTTAGTGCTCTTTGCATTTTGCAGATTTGCACTGCAGAATGTGTTCCACAGGAAACCATGTTACATGGACTGTAGTGCAAATCTGCAAAATGCAAAAAGCACTAGAAATGCATAGGTGTGAATCAGGCCTAAGGGAGGACTGGCACTGTTAAATGGAGGAAAAGAGTAGGTTAAGCACAGCAGGAGAGGGTGGTTTAATGCCCCAAAGGAAGCCACGCTCAAGGCATTGCAAAACTGTATTGCCTGTGGTCAATTGTTTCACACCTACTGTATATTTGAAGGCTGATGCTCTAATTTTTTTTTTTTTAGAAAAAAGCTACCTATGCCTTGTGTCCCCACATTTAGGCCTGTTGCACCTGCTGGCAAACTGTGCTGCAGCTGGCCAGTTTTTACACAATTGTAGTAGTTCACCTCTTCAGAAAAAAAATGAAAGGGTGAACTAACACCCTACACCCTCTCCACCCATCCACCCATTCCCCACATCACCCACCACTTTGGATCACACAGTTTCCCTGCCCATGCTGCCCAATGCAGTTGTCCTGGGTTTTGAAAACTGTGCTGTTCATTCTCTTCTTTCCCTAGGGACGATGGGACAGATCATAGCAGTTCTGATTGGTCAGAGCAGTTATGTGCCAGAGATGACCAATCAAAACCACTCTGATCCTACCCAACATCCCTAGGTAAAGAATATGACTCCTGGATGGTAAAACTGCACCCACAGAGGTAAGTGCAGAGGGGCCAGGGTGGTCACAAGACAGTAGCATGTTAGTTCATTTTTTCATTTTTTCTGAAATGGTGAACTTACACTTAAAGAAAAAAGCTTCCTGTGCCATGTGTCGTCATGCTTACAATTGTTGTTGCTGCTGACAAATTGTCCTTCCACTGGTTACAGACCTAAGGTCTGTAATATCTTTAAAAAAATGGGGATATAAAGCGTGCAGGAATGTGCAGTGCAGCTGTCAATCAAAGTATGTCAGCCAATCAGGGAAGAGAGGGGCGGGGCCAGGCCAGGGCTCTATGTCTGAATGGATACACGGAACTCTGACTCAGCTCGGATGCCCCCATAGAAAACTGCTGGCTGAGGGGGCACACAAAGGAGGGAGGGGCCAGGAGAACAGAAGAGGGACCGGAAAAGAGGAGGACCCAGGCTGCTCAGTGCAAATCCAACTGCACAGAGGAGGTAATATAACATGTTTGTTATTTATTTTTTTAAAGTGAGCCTTTACAATCTCTTTAAGTCACTGTGTACTGCACAGGCACATCATGCCAGTCTGTAGCACATCTTGGCTGCATGGAGCTGTCCAGCTTCATCAGCACCTGCCTATGTCAGCATGTCAGATAGAAGAGTGCCATCTGCACCACCCAGCAGTTTGTAGATCTGTGTGTTTTTTTAGAATTAAATATGTATGTTTATTTGTTTCAGAAAAAGTGATAGAGACCATACAGTAAACAGGTAGCAACAACAAAAAATGGTCAGAAAAGGCATCAGAGGATGCAAGTCACTTTACAACTCAACATAATATAAATACAATAGCATAAAGTGTCACAAAAACATCAGGCTAGGACACTAAAATATAAATGAAGAGATGGCGTAACAAGCTAAATTTAATACTAATACAGCGTATGTGGTCAAGAGAAAAAACATGCCTTATTTGACCCGTTGTATAATAGAAAAAAGAGTAACAAGAGTAAGAAGAAAAGTGGGCATAAAGGCCTAAGGGACGAAAAGAGGAGGAACAGAGAATCAAATATAGAAGGAAAGAGCTGGAAAAAGATAAATAAAAATAAAGAAGCAACTATAAGTGTCCCGAAGTCCATCATTCAACCACAAATGGTCAAGGCTGAGGTGAGGGGAAATGGAAAAAGAGATCAAGGATCTCAAAGCATCAGAAGAAAAGAAATGAATCCAAATATTCCAAAGCGTCTTAAATTTATCAAAGGATTCAGAGTCAAGAACTAACATCTCCTCGACTCTCATGGCATCATTGACCATTGAAGCCCATTGTGAAAGAGGTGGTGTGAGAGTGGATTTCCAGTGAGTGGGTATGACTTGTCTAGCTGCGGAAAGAAAATGATGCAGCGAAGTTTGCTTTGCGATGATCTGTGTGCTTTTTAATTAACTTCTTTGTTGTTGTGCAGGAGTACAAGAGACCGCTGCATTTCTGTAATAGACTATAGCTATGCATGCATCATGTGTGGAAATATTGTATGTATGGGCTGGTTTATCAGGCTCCCTGTGCAGTATGATGCAGGTAAAAATCAGCAGTGGATTATTGTACTGATTGTTATTGGTGGCTAGTAATCAGTGCCCTTTTAATGTAGATATACACTGTCCCTCCATAATATTCCAAATGTTCAACCTGTAGTGAGAAGTCATATAAGTGTGTGTGTGTGTGTGTGTGGGGGGGGGGGGGG
>BLSH010225147.1:818478-837317 GCA_018402905.1 Glandirana rugosa
TGCACATCCGCACACGTGTGTATGAGAACGTGGTACAACGACTTTACGACGGAGGACGATTCTGCAACAGATAGCCGACCACCTCGACAAACAACACCGCCCGGTGACTGTTTCGAAACGGTGTAAAGCCGGTACGATTGGGACGGAAGACCCCACGACCGCCACCGTGTCGACGCAACCACCGGAGAAGGAGGAGGAGGAGGAGACGGAAGCGGAACACGAAGGTGACTCGGGGGCCACAGTAAACCTTTACGGGAGTCATCGTGGAGATGGTCACACGCGAACATACTGGGTGGCCACCCTGCTGGATCCCCATTACAAGGACAACGTGCCGTCCTTAATTTCCTCACTGGAGCGTGAGAGGAAGATGCGCGACTACAAGCGCACACTGGTAGAGGTGCTACTGAGGGCATTTCCAAATGACACCGGGGGCTCAGTGGAAGCACAAGGCGAAGGCAGAGGAGGAGGAGGAGGAAGAGGCCACCAACGCAGCTGTGCCACCGCCAGCACCCCAGAAGGCAGGGTTAGCATGGCCGAAATGTGGCAAAGCTTTGTCAGTGGCCCGCCACAACAAACAGCTCCACCAGCCGATAGACAACGTCTTAGCAGGAGGCAGCATTTCAGCAACATGGTGCAAGAGTATGTGTGCACACGCCTACACGTACTGACTGATGGGTCTGCCCCATTCAACTTCTGGGTCTCCAAATTGGCCACATGGCCTGAGCTTGCCCTTTATGCCTTGGAGGTGCAGGCCTGCCCTGCAGCCAGTGTTATGTCTGAACGTGTGTTTAGCACGGCAGGGGCGTTATCACAGACAAGCGCAGCCGCCTGTCCACAGCCAACGTGGACAAGCTAACCTTTATTAAAATTAACGAGGCATGGATCCCACAAGACTTGTCTGAACCTTGTGCAGAATAAACATTTAGACCGGACTCACACAGCCATTCGTATACTTGTTTTTTTGAATAGGACTCAAGATTTTGGGGGCTACCCCAATTATAAACAAACAAAAAAAAAAAACAGTGTTGGCTACCTCCTCCTCGACCACCGCCACTTCCACCTACACTGCCACGGTCACGGCCTAGTCAACCTCTAGGCTCCTACTCCACATCCACCCCCCTTGCCATTTTTTTTATTTGATTTTAATTTATTTTCCCTGTCCCCATATTTTTGTAGGGCATTTGCCCTACTCTTACCCCCATTTTAATTCCTCTTGCAGCCCTCTAGCACTTGCCAGGACTTTGTTACAGCCATTTTTGTGCCTAAAAGTTTGGGTCCACATTGATTTCAATGGGGTTCGGGGTCCGGGATAAAGTTCGGGCAACGTTCGGTGCCGAACCCTGACTTTTTCCCAAAGTTCATTCGGATCCTCCGAACCCGATCGTCCAGGTGTTCGCTCAACTCTACTCTTCTTTCCTACTGCTGGCACTACTCTGGAGACCACTAGCCAGGATAAGATGTGGAGTGCAGTTGGTATCACTCCGCATGGGACAGGATCCGGCACTACAGAGGAGGCATTGGCTTAGGCATCTCTTGCTCCCTACTAAAGATTCAACTCTACAAATAGTCCCTCTGTATTGCACTTGATGTTCTGGAATTGCGGGTCAGCAATAAGCATGGGTTTGGGTGTGTTCGCAAGTGCACGTGCCCGGGCCTGCTGGGAAGTGAACCCTGCACTGCGCTAATAAGAGGCAGTGAGACATTCCCCGATCGCTGCAGCCACGCATCGGGAAAATGTCTCACTGTCTGTGATTGGCACAGTGCAGGGTTCACTTCCTGGCGGGCTCGGGCACATGCACTTGCGAAGTCGCCCAAGCTCATCCTTAGCAAGCCCAGGCCGCCATCTACCAGTCAACTGTCCACAATCTACTGGTAGTTCATGATCTAATGTTTGCTGACCCCCACTCTAAACTAAACTTGCAAAATAAAACTCCCCATGCGAACTGAACAACCTGTTTTCCTTTGGTAAATCAACAGCACTGTGTTATGTATGGATTGATTCTGTGACTAATACCTTTCTGCTTGATACTAAGTTGTAACAAACTGTTAATAAATTTTGGAAATTTACAGGTGAGAGGGGTTGAGACTCTGTGATAATAGATTGCATGTCTTATGGCTCTATAGACTCTATGGTGGAGTTATAGAGAGCTAATATGTTCATGCTGGCCATCATCCCAGCTTCTTCTCTTTCTTAGGTCTGGCCAAAAATAGGTGTGCAGATTTGAATTTCTGTTTCCATTTGCTGCATGCTTGCACAGGGTTTAAAAATATGTCAGACAGAGACAGCCAGGCAGCTAGCATTTCCAGAAAGAAGTCAGCAATGGTAGTGCTAAATAAATAACTTAGCTATATAACTACATTATGCAATTTCCACACTCTTGTATATATTATGCAAGTAAATTCTATTACAGGTCTAAAAAAAAAATGTAAATCTTTAGTAAAATGTATAACCTTTAGGATTAGAGGTCCTTTCATTTCTCAATATAAGTTTGAACTTGTGGCTACTGAACATTTTAGTGATCTCTATGCAGAGAGTTCACAAAAGTGGAGAAGAGCCGTGACTCTCCTAGAGGACATCGTGGTAGAATTGTCGAAACATCATGGAGATGAGCTCAGCTACTCTTCATGTCTTAGGGGCTTATTATGTCTGCTCCAGAACTTACACTGTATTGGCTGCAGGGAAAACATTTCCAGTGACAGCAATGTGGATTGTTGCCAAATACAAAAAAGAAATGGCAGACAATGCAGTATATATAGAAAATGTAGCAAATTGAAAAATCTCCTTAGAGAGTGAATGTCTCACAAATACATGGGAAACAAAGACAGATATTGTAGCTTAAAGGTATAATACACACCTTTCCTACTTGTAGGCTGTAGACAGGGACACATTTTTTCTGCATACTTTGTGAATTTTATATTTTGGTAGATGGACAAGCAAAGCATCAGATAAATGTCAGATTTACAGTGGAAGTGTGTTAGCATGGCCATACATGAGACATTCTCAGCTCAGTTCAAGCATCCCTTGTGATAATCCGGCTGGGATCAGTTTCTAGTTTCTATTTCTGTAGTCTGAAGCACTCATTATTGCACACTGGTTTTTCAGTTTCTGAAAATCTCCATGCCATGAGAGCTGATCATTCTCTTTTCACTGGGGAATAGAAAACAAAGTGTTAATGGTATGTGTGCCTCATTTCATTTGGCTGAGTTACACAGAATTTCATAACACGTCTTGATGGGTTCAAGGATGGAAAATAGTCTCACCACTGGTCATTCTCAGTAAGAACCTTTGGTTATATCCATATATCCATACAAAAAAAATAATTAGAGTGTTCGTTTCACATGGATAATTTTTCCTGTATTTACATACAGCAAATGTGAAGTAAAGTTAGCATGGTCGATAATCGAAATGTGTAGCCTATTGGTCAGGTGTCTACCATCAATTTTTGGGATCACAAGACAACATGAATCAATGTTTATTTGAATAGGCTTAATTATTGGTGATATACAGTATCTCACAAAAGTGAGTACACCCTTCACATTTTTGTAAATATTTTATTATATCTTTTCAACACTGAAGAAATGACACTTTGCTACAATGTAAAGTAGTACAGCTTGTATATCAGTGTAAATTTGCTGTCCCCTAAAAATAACTCAATACACAGCCATTAATGTCTAAACCGCTGGCAACAAAAGTGAGTACACCTCTAAGTGAAAATGTCCAAATTGGACCCAATTAGCCATTTTCCCTCCCTAGTGTCATGTGACTCGTTAGAGTTACAAGGTCTCGGGTTTGAATGGGGAGCAGGTGTGTTAAATTTGATGTTATCGCACTCACTCTCTCATTCTGGTCACTGGAAGTTCAACATGGCACCTCATGGCCAAGAACTCTCTGAGGATCTAAAAAAAAATTGTTGCTCTACATAAAGATGGCCTAGGCTATAAGAAGATTGCCAAGACCCTGAAACTGAGCTGCAGCACGGTGGACAAGACCATATAGCGGTTTAACAGGACAGGTTTCCTTCAGAACAGGTCTCTCCAGGGTTGACCAAAGAAGTTCAGTGCACGTGCTCAGCGTCATATCCAGAGGTTGTCTTTGGGAAATAGACGTATGACTGCTTCCATCATTTCTGCAGAGGATAAAGGGGTGGGGGGTCAGCCTGTCAGTGCTCAGACCATACGCCGCACACTGCATCAAATTGATTTGCATGGCTGTCGTCCCAGAAGGAAGCCTCTTCTAAAGATGATGCACAAGAAAGCCCGCAAACAATTTGCTGAAGACAAGCAGACTAAGGGCATGGATTACTGGAACCATGTCCTGTGGTCTGATGAGACCAAGATAAATATATTTGGTTCAGATAGTGTCAAGCATGTGTGGCAGCCACCAGGTGAGGAGTACAAAGACAAGTATGTCTTGCCTAAAGTTAAGCATGGTGGTTAGACTGTCATGTTCTGGGGCTGCATGAGTGCTGCCAGCACTGGGGAGCTATAGTTCATTGAGGGAACCATGAATGCCAACATGTACTGTGACATAATGAAGCAGAGCATGAACTCCTCCCTTTGGAGACTGGGCCTCAGGGTAGTATTCCAACATGATAACGACCCCAAACACAACTCCAAGACTACCACTGCCTTGCTAAAGAAGCTGAGGGTAAAGGTGATGCACTGACCAAGCATTTCTCCAGACCTAAACCCTATTGAGCATCTGTGAGGCATCCTTATATGGAAGGTAGAAGTGCGCAAGGTCTCTAACATCCACCAGCTCTGTGGTGTCGCCATGGAGGAGTGGAAGAGGACTCCAGTGGCAACCTGTGAAGCTCTGGTGAACTCCATGCCCAAGAGAGTTAAGGCAGTGCTGGAAAATAATGGTGGCCACACAAAATATTGACACTTTGGGCCCAAATTGAACATTTTCATTTGGGGTGTACTCACTTTTGTTGCCAGCGGTTTAGACATTAATGGCTATGTGTTGAGTTATTTTGAGGGGACAGCAATTTTACACTGTTATACAAGCTGTACACTCACTGCTTTACATTGTAGCAAAGTGTCATTTCTTCAGTGTGGTCACATGAAAAGATATAGTAAAAGATTTACAAAAATGTGAGGGGTGTACTCACTTTTGTGAGATAATGTATGTGAAGTTCTGGAAAAATAGAATAGTAGCATTTAGCCCAATACTTTTAGTCAGATAAGGCAGGTCTGGGAGTTAAGGTTAGGTTAAGATTAGCAAAAACAGGGCAAGTGTTACATTTTAGGACTAAAGTTAAGGTTATGTTTTGGGGGTTAAATTCTAGATTTAAAGTAAGGGATATAATTAAAATAACAAAAAGGCTACTAATGGGTATATTAGAGCTGGAACAGCTTTCAGTGCAACATTTTTCCAATCTTCTATTGTCCAATTTTGGTGAGCCTGTGCAAATTGTAGCCTCAGTTTCCTGTTCTTAGCTGACAGTAGTGGCACTCGGTGTGGTCTTCTGCTGCTGTAGCCCATCTGCTTCAAAGTTCGATGTGTTGTGTGTTCAGAGATAGTATTCTCCATACCTTGGTTGTAATGAGTGGTTATTTGAGTTGTTGTTGCCTTTCTATCTTCTCAAACCAGTCTTCCCATTCTCCTCTGACATCAATGAGGCATTTTCATCCACACAACCTCCACTCACTGGATATTTTCTCTTTTTCGTACCATTCTCAAATCACACGTACATAAGTATTCACAGCCTTTGCTCAATACTTTGTTGAAGCAGCTTTGGCACCAATTATTGCCTCAAGTCTTTTTGAGTATGATGCTATAAACTTGGGATACCTATTTCTGGGCAGTTTCTCCCATTTTTCTTTGTAGGACATCTCAAGCTCCATCAGGTTGGATGGGGAGCATCAGTGCACAGCCATGTTCAGGTCTCTCCAGAGATGTTCAATCGGGTTCAAGTCTAGACTCTGGCTGGGCCACTCAAGGACATTCACAGAGTTGTCCCATAACCACTCCTTTGTTATCTTGGCTGTGTGCTTAGGGTCATTGTCCTGTTGGAAGATGAACCTTTGCCCCAGACTGAGGCCCAGAGCACTTTGGAGTGGGGTTTCATCAAGGATGTCTCTGTAAATTTCTTGCTTTCATCTTTCCCTCCATCCTGACTAGTCTCCCAGTTCCTGCCGCTAAAAAAACATCCCTACAGCATGATGCTGCCACCACCATGCTTTACTATAGGGATAGTAATGACGAGGTGATGAGCGGTGCCTGGTTTCCTCCAGATATGACTCTTGCCATTCAGGCCGAAGAGTTCAATCTTTGTTTCATCAGACCAGAGAATTTTGTTTCTCATGGTCTGAGAGTCCTTCGGGTAGCTTTTGGCAAACTCCAGGTGGGCTGTCATGTGCCTTTTACTGAGCAGTGTCTTCCATCTGACCACTTTATCATACAGGTCTGATTAGGGGAGTGCTGCAGAGATGGTTGTTCTTATGGAAGGTACTACTCTCTCCACATAGAAATGCTGGAGCTCTGTCAGAATGACCATCGGGTTCTTGGTCACCTCCCTGACTAAGGCCCTCCTCCCCCGATCACTCAGTTTGGCCGGGGCGGCCCACTCTAGGGAGAGTCCTGGTGATTCCAAACTTCTTCCATTTATGAATGATAAAGGCCACTGTGCTCATTGAGACCTTCAATGCTGCAGACATTTTTCTGTACCCTTCCCCAGATCTGTGCCTTGATACAATCCTGTCTCAGAGGTTTACAGACAATTTCTTGGACTTCATGGCTTGGTTTGTGCTCTGACATGCACTGTGTAACTGTGGGACTTTATATAGACTGGTGTGTGTCTTTCCTGATTCATGTCCAATCAACTGAATTTACCACAGGGGTACTCCAATCAAGTTGTAGAAACATCTCAAGGATGATCATTGGAAACAGGATGCACCTGAGCTCAATTTTGAGTGTAATGGCAAAGGCTGTGCATACTTATGTACAAAGATTTCAAACAAATTTCTTTCAGGTTGTCATTATGGGGTATTGTTTGTAGAATTTTGAGAAAAATAATGAATTAAATCCATTTTGGAATAAGGCTGTAACATAACAAAATGTGCACACAAGGCCTATTTCTCTCAAATATTGTTCACAAATCTGTCTAAATCTGTGTTAGTGAGCACTTCTCCTTTGCCGAGATGGCCACTCTAAGATCTGCAGTTTTTCTGTATTGGGGGGGCTCGAAAACCAGTCAGTATCTGGTCTGGTGTGACCACTATTTGTCTCACGCAGTGCAGCACATCTCCTGCGCATAGAGTTGATCCGGTTGTTGATTGTGGCCTGCAGAATGTTGGTCCATTCCTCTTCAATGGCTGTGCTGGATATTGGCAGGAACTTGAACATGCTGTGGTATACGCAGTATGCCAGCACATCCCAAACATGCTCAATGGGTGACATGTCCAGTGAGTATGCTGGCCATGCAAGAACTGGGATGTTTTCAGCTTCCAGTAATTGTGTACAGATCCTTGCAACATGGGGCCATGCATTATCATGCTGCAACATGGGGTTATAGTCCTGGTTGAATGGCAAAATAATTGGCCTTGGGATCTCGTCACGGTATCTCTGTGCATTGAAAATGCCATCAATAAAATTCACCTGTGTTCATAGCATACGCCTGCCCATACCATAACCCCACCGCCACCATGGGCCATTCGATCCACAATATTGACATCAGCAAAGCGCTCATCCACACGACTGTCATCTGCCCTGTACAGTGATAACCAGGATTCATCCTTGAAGAAAGCACCTCTCCAAAGTGCCAGACACCATTGAATGTGAGCATTTGCCCACCCAAGTCGGTTACAATGACAAACTGCAGTTAGGTCGAGACCCCAATGAGGATGATGAGGATGCAGATGAGCTTCCCTGAGATGGTTTCTTACCGTTTGGGCAGAAATTTTTTGGTTATGCAAACTGATTGTTGCAGCAGCTGTTCAGGTGGCTGGTCCCAGATTATCTTGGAGGTGAAAATGCTGAATGTGGAGGTCCTGGGCTGGTGTGGTTACACGTGGTCTGCGGTTGTGAGGCAGGTTGGATGTACTGCCAAATTCTCTGAAACGCCTTTGGAGACAGCTTATGGTAGAGAAATGAATATTCAATTCAAGGACTACAGTTCTGGTGGACATTCCTGCAGTCAGTATGCCAATTGCATGCTCCCTCAAAACTTGGGACATCTGTGGCATTGGAATTTGTGATAAAACTGCACATTTTAGAGTGGCCTTTTGTTGCGGCCAGCCCAAGGCACACCCGTGCAATAATCATGCTGTCTAATCAGCATCTTGATATGCCACACCTGTGAGGTGGATGGATTATCTGGGCAAAGGAGAAGTGCTCACCAACACAGATTTAGATAGATTTGTGAACAATATTTGAGAGAAATAGGCCTTTTGTGTACATAGAAAAAGTCATAGATCTTTGAGTTCAGCTCATGATAAATAGCAAACACAAAACATTTATAATTTTTCTCAGTGTATATATATATATTATATATATATATATATATATATATATATATATATATATATATATATAATTTATATATATCTCGTAATTTAACAATATCTATTAAGTGTACAAGGTTGTGTGGGGGAAGCCTGTGGGGGAAAGGGGGTGCATAGGTCCAAGTAAAGTCAAGGCTTTCTGGAAATATGCACCTGTGACCTGCAGTATTCTGAAAGGCAAGAAACTTTGGGCTCATGCAGCCTCTGTTGTTGGGTTGCTGATAGTTAGTTATGTCTAGTGTTGATACAGATTTTGTCTACCAAATTGCCGCTGGAAATCCTGTTCAACAAACCAGAAATAACTTTTTATTGACTTGGCTGTTCTAATGTGATGACCGCTAAAATCGAATTGGTTGCTAGGGATTACGCCGCATCATGGCTTTTATTAATTATTGCAAGAATATGACAAAAGAGGAAGAAAAAAAGAGTAAGAGGCAGGGAAGGATAAACAAAAGAGAGAGAAAGTGTTAATAAAAATACCAATGTATACATTTTAGAGAGCCCAACGCACACATCCAAACTGTTATCTCCATCAACACGCAGCTATCATTAAGCGTTTTCTATGTATTGCATTCTGCAATTTCTATTGCTATCTTGTTCAGAGCAGGTGCGCAAGGCCAGGCATGAGGCTGCTTGCATGGCTCTTATTTTTAACACCCTGCTCTCAGGCAGTGACAAGCCATTGCTAAGTGAGGTAATAGCCAATTGATTTTGTTCCGTTTTTTGCAGTAGGCAGTAATAAATCATGCTGCTTGTCAGAGGGGTGTTTTCATGTTTGCTGTAAGAGTGTGCCAACAATTATTCGACAGAAAGCTCTTGTGGCCCCCCTCTCGAGAACAGGGCTGCTGCCTGAATTAGTATCTCCTTGACCAAAATGAAGCAGCTGTGGCACATGCTCTAACTTGATTCTTTTTGTGTGGGTGGGAGGACTCTGAATTGGAAAGACATGCGATTGATGGATTCACACACTAGGCCTCACAGTTTAACAAAGCCGCACAGACTAAAAGGAATGTCAAGAGAATAACATGTAGAACAAAGACAAGCCGAGGATGATATATACATTCCATCTAACCATGTACTACTTTGAAATTGGGGTTAAATACGTGCGCTGTAAAATGTATGTCTGTAAAACATCTTGGCTTTCAAGTATTTGGTGTCTTAAACATCCATATTAATGTTCTCGCCTTCTTCAGTACGGCTCAAAGTTCAATAAACAGCTTAATGCTTATTTTCATTTTATTTAAATTCACAATTTTGTTTGTATCCCAATGAGCTTTTTTTGCAAACAAAATAAATAGATGTTTTATTAAAACTGTTTAGATGTAATTTTTTTCATATAAAACAATGAGAATTACTTTAAGCAATATGTATATATTACATCACTAATTTGGCATATCATAGTTGGCAATAGGGATGAGGTTCGGGTTTGGACTGAAGTGCCCACCAAGCAGAACTTCTGGCTGCAATGGAAAGTCATACATTTACCAACAGTATTACTATCGCTGCTAAATGTAACAGCTTCCTGCTTAGGAATCCTCATTGCTAGGAAGCCAGTGGCTGCTGGTGTCCTAATAACCAGTGACCCATTCTTGCCTGGCCCGGAGATTTCCAACTGACAGTTGAATGGAACTAATGGGGCTGACATCACTTACCATATACTACATGGCCATGCCATATTTGACATACAGTATCTCACAAAAGTGAGTACACCCCTCACAATTTTATAACTATCATTTTCCTTCCACTTCGCAAAATCCTAATAAAATACACTAAAGCTTTTGGTTGTAGCATTGAAAAATGTGGAAAATGTCAATGGGCTTGGATACCGTTTCAAGGCACTGCATATACAGTATCTCACAAAAGGGAGTACACCCCTCACATTTTTGTAAATATTTTATTATATCTTTTCATGTGACAACACTGAAGAAATTACACTTTGCTATAATGTAAGGTAGTGAGTGTACAGCTTGTATAACAGTGTAAATTTGCTGTCCCCTTAAACTAACTCAGCACACAGCCATTAATGTCTAAACCACTGGCAACAAAAGCGAGTACATCTCTAACAGAAAATGTCCAAATTGGGCCCAATTAGCTATTTTCCTTCCCCAGTGTCATGTGACTTGTTAGTGTTACAGGGTCTCAAGTGTGAATGGGGAACAGGTGTGTTAAATTTGATGTTATCCCTCTCACTCTCTCATACTGGTCATTGGAAGCTCAACATATCACCTCATGGCAAAGAACTCTCTGAGGATCTGAAAAAAAGAATTGTTGCTCTACATAAAGATGGCCTAGGCTATAAGAAGATTGCCAAGACCCTGAAACTGAGCTGCAGCATGATGGCCAAGACCATACAGCGGTTTAACAGGACAGGTACCACTCAGAACAGGCCTCGCCATGGTCGACCAAAGAAGTTGAGTGCACATGCTCAGCGTCATATCCAGAGGTTGTCTTTGAGAAATAGAAGTATGAGTGCTGTCAGCATTTCTGCAGAGATTGAAGGGGTGGGGGGGGTCAGCCTGTCAATGCTCAGACCATATGCCGCACACTGCTTCAAATTGGTCTGCATGGCTGTCACCCCAGAAGGAGCCCCCTTCTAAAGATAATGCACAAGAAAGCCCGCAAACAGTTTGCTGAAGACAAGCAGACTATGGACATGGATTACTGGAACCTGTGGTCTGATGAGACCAAGATAAACTTATTTGGTTCAGATGGTGTCAAGCGTGTGTGGCGGCAACCAGGTGAGGAGTACAAAGACAAGCATGGTGGTGGGAGTGTCATGGTCTGGGGCTGCATGAGTGCTACTGGCACTGGGGAGCTTCAGTTCATTGCGGGAACCATAAATGCCAACATGCACTGTGACATACTGAAGCAGAGCATGATTCCCTCCCTTTGGAGAGTGGGCCGCAGGGCAGTATTCCAACATGATAACGACCCCAAACACACCTCCAAGATGTCCACTGCCTTGCTAAAGAAGCTGAGGGTAAAGGTGATGGACTGGCCAAGCATGTCTCCAGACCTAAACCCTATTGACCATCTGTGGGGCATCCTCAAATGGAAGGTGGAGGAGAGCAAGGTCAAGGTCTCTAACCTCCACCAGCTCCGTAATGTCCTCATGGGGGGAGTGGAAGAGGACTCCAGAGGCAACCTGTGAAGCTCTGGTGAACTCCATTCCCAACAGGGTTAAGGTAGTGCTGGAAAATAATGGTGGCCACACAAAATATTGATGCTTTGGGCCCAATTTGGACATTTTCACTTAGGGCTGTACTCAATTTTGTTGCCAGCAGTTTAGACATTAATGGCTGTGTGTTGAGTTATGTTGAAGGGACAGCAAATTTACACCATTATACAAGCTGTACACTCGCTACTTTACATTGTAGCAAAGTGTAATTTCTTCAGTGTTGTCACATGAAAAGATAGAATAAAATATTTGCAAAAATGTGAGGGGTGTACTCACTTTTGTGAGATACTGTATGTTCATGGTCATATTTGGTTAATGACATCAGCCACCATCTCAATCTCCTCCAAGCTGCTGGTCCCAGGGTCTAGGGGGTGCTGTTTATTGTGACTGAAAATTGAATTACAAGGACATTATTTTTTTAATCACTTAACGACCCCCCACCGTCATTTGAGGGCAGAAGTCAGGCCCGATTGCGCGAATCACCGTCACCTGACGGCGGCCGCAAGAGTTTATGCTGTGGGCGTGTGCTCACTATGTATCAGGGGTGGGGGCGAACTCGATATCCGATGGCCACCAGTGTTCGCTCTCCCGCAATGACAGAATGGGGATCCGTGTATGTAAACACACGGATCTCTGTTCTGACAGGGGAGAGGAGAGAGATCGTATGTTCCATGTATATGGGAGCAGCGATCACTCTCCTCCCCCAGTCAGCCCAGCCCCCATACAGTTAGTAACACATCCCAGGGAACACATTTAACCCTTTTATCGCCCCCTAGTGTTAACCCCTTCCCTGCCAGTGACATTTATACAGTGATCAGTGCATTTTCATAGCACTGATCGCTGTATAGATGCCAATGATCCCAATAAAGTGTCAAAAGTGTCTCATATGTCTGCCGCAATATCACAGTCCCACTAAAAATATCAGATTGCCCCTATTACTAGTAAAAAAAAATAAATAAATAAAAACGTCATAAATTAATTCTCATAGTTTGTAAACGCAGCAACTTTTGCGCAAACCAATCTATATACGCTTATTGCAATTTTTTTACGAAAAATATGAGGAAGAATATATATCAGCCTAAACTGATGAATACATTTGTTTTTTTATATTTTAACCTCCCTGGCGGTATTCCCGAGTGTGGCTCGGGGTGGAATTTCAGTACCAAGAGCGGTAACCCCGAGCCACACTCGGGATTGCATCGCTGGATCCAGGCAATGTTTCTTACCTTGTCCCCTGGATCCAGCGATGTCCTCCTGCGGTGTCAGCGTGTCTCCCCGCGGCCAGATGATTCCTGTGTGCCGGGCTCCGTTCCCTGCGAGCGTCGCGTCGCACGGGGACGGAGACCGGCGGGAAATTCAAAAAGTAAAACACACAGTACACATACAGTACACTGTAATCTTATAGATTACATTACTGTATGAAAACATTTCACACCCCCTTTGTCCCTAGTGGTTTGCCCAGTGCCCTGCATGCACTTTTATATAATAAATGTCATTCTTTCTGCCAGGAAACTTGAGAATGTCCATAGCAACCAAAAAGTGTCCCTTTGCGTCAAAAGTGGTTTTTGATCAGCTAGAAAACAGCGATAGTAAATAAGAATCATTTGCAGAATTGAGTGATACTGATTTTTGGGGAAATTTATCATCAGCAACTGAAAGTGACGATAGCGACAATTCTGCAACTGAGCTTATTTTTAGTTATTTATTATATTATAATTTATGATTTCATTTTTCAAACTTTTTCATACCCAGGATGTCTACTAGACTCTTGTTTGGACAGATTTAAGTGAGTTATTCCTAAGAATTACAGGCCTACAATATAAAACGCCAAATTTTCATGCAAAATAATTGTACCGCTTTTGGAACAAAATTCCAGACAGAATCATACCGCCAGGGAGGTTAATTGGATTTGTATTATAGCAAAAAGTAACAAATATTGTTTTTTTTTCAAAATTGTCGCTCTTTTTTTGTTTATAGCGGTGATCAGAAGTGACGTAGAGGTGATCAAATACCACCAAAAGAAAGCTCTGTTTGTGGTAAAAAAAGGACGTCAATTTCATTTGGGTACATCGCATGACCGCAAAATTGTCAGTTTAAGTGGCGCAGTGCCGTATCGTAAAAAGTGCTCTGGTCAGGAAGTGAGTAAATATTTCCGGGCTGAAGTGGTTAAATAAAGTATTTTCTTTTTAGCATGTGGCATGTTTATTTACTTTATAATTTTTCTTTTGTGAATAGGGGTAAAATGTACCCCTGTGCTCATTCACATGGGGTGTGGGAGTGGGGGATATCTGAGGGCCTTGTTTTTTTAAAAGAGGCTTCTGAGATTCTGGTAAGCCCACAGATCCCCACATCCACCAGGCCATGGATATGGGGAGGAAGTGTAGTGCTCTTTAACATCGGGACAAGGAAGATAAGTGGTCTGGTATGGTTCAGAATGGAGAGTGCATGCTCACTCCCCCACCTTTTCTAGCCAGCCAGATTGCTCAGATAAGGATCTGGTATGGATTTCTGAGGAACCTAAAGTCTTTTGTTTGACTTTTGCAATGGTTATCACTTTAAAATCCATACCAGACCCGCATTAAACAAAAAGGTCTGATATGCATTTTTAGAATGACCCCCAACATTTTTTACACTTTTTGCTGTAGTACATTCTACAACAAAAAAGTGACATTTCAGAAGGAAAGAAAAAACATTTGTTAGTAAATTATTATTATTATACAGGATTTATATAGCGCTGACAGTTTGCGCAGCCCTTTATAACATTAGGGCAAATGGTACAATTCCAATACAATTCAATTCAAGAGGAACCAGAGGGCCCTGCTCGTTAGAGCTTACAATATAGGAGGGAGGGTCAAGTGATACAAAAGGGTAATAACTGTGGGGGGAGAGCTGATGAAGAAAATAAAAGTGTAGTTGTTAGGTGGAGGCAGGATAGGCTTCTCTGGAGAGAAAAGGTTTTAGGGATCACCTAAAAGTGGATTGCTTTGGAGACAGTCTGACAGATTGGGGTAGGGAATTCCAAAGGATGGGAGAGGCTCGGGAGAAGTCCTGGAGGTGAATATGGGAGGAGGTAATGAGGGAGCTGGAGAGCAGGAGGTCTTGGGAGGAATGAAGAGGACGATTAGGTTGGTATTTTGAGACTAGGCTGTTGATGTAGCTGGGGGCAGAGTTGTGGATGGCTTTTTAACTTATTGTTAGTATTTTGAATTCAGTTTGTTGGGCAATGGGCAGCCAATGGAGGGATTGGCAGAGGGGGTAGCAGACGATGAGCTGTTTGTAAGGTGGATGAGTCTAGCAGCAACATCCATGATGGACTGAAGGGGGGTAGTTTATTTAAAGGTAAGCCTATGAGGAGGGAGCTGCAGAAATTACATTTCCTAACAGCTTCTTTTAGTCTTCTTAAGGGGCTGGTTTGTATGTTTGGGGCATCCCCATGCCGTTATTTTGTTTACAAAAAAACTAAACTGACAAGAAAATGTCTTTTACTATCAATTTTATTTTTTTTCCTTTGTAAATGCCAGCTCTGCTGTAGTGCATTGTATCATACAAGTGTGCCACTACATAGGAAGGTTTAGTTCATCCGCCAGGCATGTTTTGGGATTTTGCATTTTTAACATTTCATTTTAAGCCTTTATAAAAGTGCTGCTGCCCACAAAACGATACTGAAAAATGTTTGCATAGGTACATGTCTCCCTGGCGGTGCCAAGCCCCCCTTGAAAATAGACAAAATTTACTTTAAAGCTCCCATTGATTTCACTGAGATTTGGATTAGCATTCATATGAGCGAGGTGTTTATTGGACCTCCCACAAACAGAACCTAGGTGTGCTGTTCTCATCCGCAGTTGGCAACATTTCAAAAAATTTCCAGGGACCATTTTTTTTTTTTTTTGCTGTGCATCCAGAAAGCCATTGTATGCTGAAGATGTACTTTATTGGAGAGACATTCATTTAAAATGGGCATGGATCTACAACCATATTCTAGTCATATTCTAGTCATATCATTATCCTATTGTACAATTTAATTTTAAAATACTGTATTTTATAATGGACAACATAGTGTATACAGTACAGGGCTCAGGAGTATATTGCACAAAATAGCACATACAGTGTAAAACAGCATGGCATATACAGTGAAGGAGTCAGGAGTATAATGTACAACATAGTGAATACAATGCAGGGACCAGAAGAATAATTTACAACATTACAAATGCAGTGTAGGGGTCAGGAGTATAATGTATAACATAGTGAATATAGTGCAGGACCAGAAGAATAATTTACAACATTATGAATGCAGTGTAAGGGGCAGGAGTATAATGTACAACATAGTGAATATAGTGCAGGGACCAGAAGAATAATTTACAAGATTACAAATGCAGTGTAGGGGTCAGGAGTATTATGTATAACACAGTGAATCCCGTGCAGGGACCAGAAGAATAATTTACAATATTACAAATGCAGTAAGGGGTCAGGAGTATAATGTATAACATTGTGAATATAGTGCAGGACCAGAAGAATAATTTACAACATTACGAATGCAGTGTAGGGGGTCAGGAGTATAATGTACAAAATAGTGAATATAGTGCAGGGACCAGAAGAATAATTTACAACATTACAAATGCAGTGTAGGGGTCAGGAGTATAATGTATAACATAGTGAATCCCGTGCAGGGACCAGAAGAATAATTTACAACATTACAAATGCAGTAAGGGGTCAGGAGTATAATGTACAACATAGTGAATATAGTGCAGGGACCAGAAGAATAATTTACAATATTACAAATGCAGTGTAGGGGTCAGGAGTATAATGTATAACATAGTGAATCCCGTGCAGGGACCAGAAGAATAATTTACAACATTACAAATGCAGTAAGGGGTCAGGAGTATAATGTACAACATAGTGAATATAGTGCAGGGACCAGAAGAATAATTTACAATATTACAAATGCAGTGTAGGGGTCAGGAGTATAATGTATAACATAGTGAATCCCGTGCAGGGACCAGAAGAATAATTTACAACATTACAAATGCAGTAAGGGGTCAGGAGTATAATGTATAACATAGTGAATATAGTGCAGGACCAGAAGAATAATTTACAACATTACAAATGCAGTAAGGGGTCAGGAGTATAATGTATACCATAGTGAATATAGTGCAGGACCAGAAGAATCATTTGCAACATTACTAATGCAGTGTAGGGGTCAGGAGTATAATGTACAACATAGTGAATATAGTGCAAAGACCAAAAGAATCATTTACAACATTACAAATGCAGTTTAGGGGTCAGGAGTATAATATACAACATAGTGAGTCCCGTGCAGGGGTCAGGAATTGCTAAGATACAGCTCTGTGTAGAATGAAGTGGCAAGTAATACAGTACCACTTTCTGCTGATCAGCGGGAGAAAATATGCTCTAAATTTTGGTGTAGAAAAGTGGAGTAATAGATCTTTTCACCTCAATTCCAAATTGCCTAGCCTCTCTTTGCTGTCCCCCATGAAGGACTCCCAGTGCCTGGTTGTCTGTGTGGATGCACAGCATGGATACTGTGAGTGCATAGTATGGATGAGCAGAATCTCAGCTCTCTCCCTCTTAACACCTCTGTCACTGCGTCCTCTTCTTAGCGCTGCTCCAGTGCCAAAAAATGATCTGTCTTCCCCCTTCAAGGAGGCTCTGTCCTGCCCCCTCCCCCTGCCATACACAAGCACAGAGCAATGTGATGAATTGTCTTAGAGTGGGGGACAATTTTGCAAATAAATAAGCTACCCCTTAATTTTCATATGCACGAGCGGCTCTGGATTTGCATATGAGTCACCAGGGGATTTATATATGAATGATCTGTGAGCACAACTTAACAGGGCAGGGCCCCAAAGCAGAGATAGTGACAGACATATTGAGTGAGCTTCACACTGTATCCAAGGCCACTCTGTCCAGGACACAGCCATTGTGGGACAGCTGAATAAAAAACTGCAAATACTGCACAATTGGTAAGCATGGCATACTCAAATCTGAATATCAGGTAAATAGCTAAATACACAGATAAAATTCATATATGAGAGTTAACACTTATTTGTGTTCCCCTGCGCTACTATTATTAATGACAGTGGAACCTTGGTTCATGAGTAACGCAGTTAATGAGCATTTTGAAAGACGAGCATTTTAAAAAAAATCCTGACTCAATTTGCGAGCGCTGTCTCGCAAAACGAGCAGGATTAAGCCTCTGTGCATGAAATACCGCATGTTGGGGGCGTGGCTTGGCACCGGAGCATGGCGGCAGCACAGTGAAGGAGCTCCGTCGCCCAGGCAATCCTGTAGAGCTTTTATAAGCGGGCCAGGTAATTTAAATCAGCAGTGATGGCGGGGAAACATTCTCAGGAGCAGATGGGGACGACTCAGCTGAGTCAAAACATCCCGGCCCTTCTCCGATCGCATCCGCTCGGTTCTCAGGCCTACACACAGCCGCCAGACCGCGGCCTCGATTTTACAGATGGCCGGCGGATGCCTCCAGAGCGCCGAGAAAGTGACGAACGGACACCGCAGCTAGCACCCTCAGCTTCCCCCCACCTCAGCCTTGCAGACCTACAGGCTGTAGCGCTTGATATCAAGAACACCCTGGCAGCAGCGATCTCTGACCTGCAGGCAGACATCAGAGGGATAGCACACAGAGTGGAACAGGTAGAAACAACAGCGGCCATGAATGGAACAGCAATACACCAGGTACAAAACGTGGTGGATATTCAGGCACAACACCTGTTTGAAATGCACCGCCATCTTGAAGATATAGACAACAGAGGACGCAGGCATAACCTGCGATTCAGAGGCATTCCCGAAACAGTTGAGGGACCCCAAATACAACAAGCAGTATGGGCGATCTGCAATACCCTGCTAGGCAGGCCTCCTGACGCTCCGGTGGATATGGAACGCTGTCACAGAGCCCTTAGACCCAGGGGTAGGGACTCAGACCCCCCCAGAGATGTAATTTGTTGCCTGGTAAACTTCACCATGAAAGAAGACATACTGAGGCAGGCACGGAACCATGGGCAACTACAGCATGAAGGGGCCCCCATACAAATCTACCAAGATCTGTCCGCCATCACATTGCAGCACAGAAGAGAACTGAGACCTCTACTACAGACCCTGAGGGACAGACACATCATTT
>BLSH010225147.1:843704-860259 GCA_018402905.1 Glandirana rugosa
GAGGGTGGAAGCCGGCACTATCTCAATTATCTCAATTATCTCAATCAAGATAGACCCTGAATGACAACAGGAAACTCCAGCACTGTGCAACATACTCCACTCAGGCTTCTACTGCTTACGTCAATAGACGGATCGTGCACCAGAAGTTCCTGTTGTCAAGTATAGGGTACACACAGCGACCCACTATCAGGATACAATAAACTTTAAGTCCCTGAGGCGGTGAGTCTCATTCCATATTAATCCCAAACAAAACAGCTCAGTTTTTGCTCACTATGTACTTATGTATGAGTTAAATGTACACCCAGATCTTGTCTCTGGAAAGGATGTTTGTACCTTATGTGCTATTTTGTATGCTCAACAATTTTTTTCTTTAATAAAAACTTTCATGGAAAAAAAAAGAAATACCGCATGTTCCCAGAGGTGCGGGGGCTCTGGTGAGCCTCAGAGACCCTTGGAAGCATTCAGAAATACTCGCAAATACCGAAAGTGTAAACAGTTCTCGAGCATTTCCGAATGTTTCCAACTGTTTCCGAACCTCTTGTGCCCTGCCGATTGTACTTGCTTTTAATATCTTCCTTCAATAAAGATGACTGCATTGAGTTGAGAGTGCTGCCATTCCTCATTTCCGTTATATGTTTCCGAGGCTCACCAGCACCCCCACACCTCTGGCCACAATTGGTATTGCATACACCGACGCCCCCGGACCTCTGGTCACATACAGTGCTGCATTGACAAGCAGTGCTGTGGAACAAATTAACTGAGTTTCCATTGTTTCCTATGGGGAAACTTGCTTTTATATATGAGTGATTTGGATTACAAGCATTCTCCTGGAACGGATTATGCTCGTAATCCAAAGTTCCACTGTATGTGGTAACACGTTTATCAAGCTATGTGGTATAGTATATTAATGCAACCATAATGTCAAAAAGTGATGAAAATGCTGCAATGCCTAATGTGTTCACAGCTACAAAAACGGTACAAAAAGAGATAATGAATGGTATTGCGCAATTTCCAAATGTGCAGTGAAAATGAAATAAAACATTGCATATAATGGGCATATAATCGTAGGACCAATCAGAAGCAGTCCTCAATATTTCATATCAAACAACGTGTAACAGTCCATTTCATAAAGCTCTTTGAGAAAAGTGGAATATGTTTACACCTGAGCACGGAGACACTTTATGCAGGGCCGGCTCTACCACTAGGCGGAGTAGGAGGCCGCCTAGGGCGCCTGGCCCGCTGTTGATCCGTCTGCTCTGGCTGCTCTGCAGTGATTCATGCCATCAGAGAGGAGAGCCGAGGCTGGCAGCTGCCTCAATCATGTTATCAGTGCAGTCGAGAATTGGAAAGGAGCAGCCCCCTGGAGGCCGCTCTACCTCGATCGCGTCAGTGAAGTGGAGAAGTGGAGAGGAGAGCCGCGGCTGATGGGCACAGGTGAGGCTGTATTTATTGGCGCTGGTGAAGCTGTATTTGATGGGTACAGGTAAGGTTGTATTGATTGGCGCTGGTGAAGCTGTATTTGATGGGCGCTGGTGAGGTTGCATTTGATTGGGGCTGGTGAGGCTACATTTGATTGGCATTGATCAGGTTGCATTTCATTGGCGCTGATCATACTGGGCAAGGCAAAGGGGGTGGAGTCAGGGGTGGAGCCAATGTGGCCGCAAAATGAGGCTTCACCTAGGGTGTCAAAAATCCTTGTACCAGCCCTGACTTTATGAAATGGACTGTTACACGTTGTTTGATATGAGATATTGAGGACTGCTTCTGATTCCTACGATTATATGCACATTATATGTATTGTTTTATTTCATTTTAACTGCACATTTAGAAATTGCGCAATACCATTAGTTATCTCATATATGAGAGTTATTTTGCCTGCCAAAGGATTTGTTTTTCTGTTTATCTTGTTTTGAGATTCGCACAAATCTACCACGCAGCTCAGTCCTGCCTGGCAGGAGAGGAGACCTGTCACAGTTTCACTTTAGCTTTTAGGTCTACTCCCTACCCCACTCCACCCCACCCTTTGGCTAGGCAGTGAAAGAAAAACAGCACATGTCATTTCTCTGACACTCTGTTCTCTTCTCCTAGTAACATTCTCATTGCATTGCACACCTGCTTGGCTCCTTATGCTGCTTCTCGTTTCCTTTCTATGAGCTCTGTTGCAGAGTAAACTGCAAGAGGTGTTACACTACTTGCATTAAAAAAATACATTAAAATGATGCAATACTGTAATGAATACAGATCTGCATTAACCACTTGCCACCGCGTGACAGCGGCAAGTTGGCTCGTTATCACGAAACGTCGTCACAAGTCTGCGGCCGCAATAACTAGTATTGTAAGCGCGCGCCGCCGGAGGCACGCTCGCGCACTCACTGTGTTCGGGGTGGGCCAGGGAGCGGGTAGGGCGGACTCGATCACCGCCAGCTACCCGCGATGACCCCCCCGCAGTGAGAGAATGGAGGTCCGTGTATGTAAACACGGATCTCCGTTCTCATAGAGGGGGAAGGGCGGTGATCACAGGCTTCCTGTATATGGAAGCCATGATCACTAACCTCCCCCTGCCAAATCAGCCCCCATACAGTTAGAACATGCCTAGGGAACACAGTTAACCCTTAGAATGCCCCCTGCAGGTTAACCCCTTCACTGCCAATGGCATTTACACATTAATCAGTGCATTTTCATAGCACTGATCGCTGTATAAATGCCAATGGTCCCAAAAAAAGTGTCAAAATGGTCCGACATGTCCGCCGCAATATCGCAGTATCGTTAAAAATCGCAGATCGCCGCCATTACTAGCAAAAAATAAAAACCCCAGAAATGAATTCTCATCATTCGTAAACGCGGCAACTTTTGCGCAAACCAATCAATAAACGCCGATTGTGATTTTTTTACCAAATATATGAAGAATATAAATTGGCCAAAACCGATGGAAAAAAAAATTATTTTATTTTTTTGGATTTGTATTTTAGCAAAAAGTAAGAAAAACATTTTTTTTTGCAAAATTGTCGCTCTTTTTTTGTTTATAGCGGCGGTCAGAAATGACACAGAGGTGAACAAATACCACCAAAAGAAATTTCTATTTGTGGGAAAAAAAGGACGCAAATTTCATTTGGGTACAAGGTCACATGACCGCGCAATTGTCAGTTAAAGTGACGCAGTACCGAATCACAAAAAGTCCTCTGGTCCTAAAGTGGGAAATCCTTCCGGGGCTGAAGTGATTTACTTGACCTTTTATGTCTGCCCCATGTTTAGCTTTTAACAAGCAACCAGCCAGAACCCGTCCGGCACCAACAGCCATGCCACCTTCAAAGTAACTTAAATTCCTCTTCTTCCCCATTCTGATGCTTGGTTTGAACTTCAGCAAATCATCTTCACCACATCTAGATGCCTAAATGCATTGGGTTGTTGCCATACGATTGGCTGATTAGCAGTTTGTGTTACCAAGCAATTGAACAGGTGTACCTGATAAAGTAGCTGGTGAGTGTATACAGTGCATTCGGAAAGCTTTCGCAGTGCTTCATTTTTTCCACATTTTGTTAGGTTACAGCCTTATTCCAAAATGGATTAAATTCATTATTTTCCTCAAAATTCTACAAAAAATACCCCATAATGACAACATGCAAGACGTTTGTTTGAAATCTTTGCAAATTTATAAAAAATAAAAAATGAAAAAAAATCACATGTACATAAGTACTCACAGCCTTTGCCATGATTAGATACTTTATATTGAACTGAGCTAAGTATGCTAAAAACAGTTGCTATTGGTTACCTTCCTATGTACATAGTAACTGCACCTTGCAAATACTTTAAGACAGGTGATTGTAAGGTAGATGAGTCCCTCTTATGTTAAGGAAGAACTTCCAAAGACATATTCCACATGATCCTGGGCATTGAGCGGGGTACAAAACCTATTTAGGCTAGCTACATAGGGCAGAAAGCAGAAGGGGAGTGCTTGTACCTGTGTGCTCAAGCCATGTGCATTGGAGGGAAATTACAGAATAGAAGGTTTCCCTGCAAGGTGCACTGTGAGTGTTTGTGCATGCACAGGGTGTGATGCTGCAATACTCAGGCATGGTAAAGTATTACTAAAGTACTTTTTAATATCAGTGCCAGACCTCAGAGAGAAAGATAATTTATGTATTTCTGCAATTATTGTTATATGTGCTTTGGAGGGTTTCATTTGCTAGATAAGCATGCTCAACAGTGGTCTGCCTATTGTACTAAAGATAAATATGATATCCAGTAATTATTATTGGAGTATACTATACCTCAATCACAAATCCAATTGTACTGTTATCCAGAAAGTCTTTCATTTTATTGCACAATATCCCAATGCATATTTGTACGGGGAATTTAAAATGGTTTGGCATTTAGGTTTGTAAATATTTTGGAGTGATGACAGTGAGACGTTACAAACTCTGAACTGTGTGGAAAGAATAGAGAAGTGCTACGGAACATGATGGTAACCACATTTTTCCCAGAATTCAAAAGTTAACGACACTACCTGCCTGGAGTTTGCATGTTCTCCCTGTGCCTGCGTGGGTTTCCTCCGGCTACTCCGGTTTCCTCCCACACTCCAAAGACATGCTGTGAGGTTAATTAGATCCTCTCTAAATTGTCCCTAGTATATGTATGAATGTGAGTTAGGGACCTTAGATTGTAAGCTCCTTGAGGGTAGGGACTGATGTCAATGTACAATGTATATGTAAAGCGCTGCGTAAATTGACGGCGATATATAAGTACCTGAAATAAATAAATAAATAATAGCAAGATGGTCAGATTAGGTCTAAGTAACTGAATAGACTGTAGAAGATATGCAATGTGATGTGCTGTGCAGTTTTAAGAATACACCTTTGTGAGGCTAGGGTATTTACCTTTGCTGAACTCCCCATCATCAAAGTTGGAATGTAATGTAGTCACCCCCCAAAAAAAGTGGTTATATTAATATAGGAGAATAAACAGACACCAAACACCACTATATTGCAAGGTCCAATAGAGAACTCCTAGGAGAAAAACACATCATAAATATGTCATATTTGTTATCTAACAAATCATAATTTTATTTTTTGCTAAATATTATGCTGGTTTTTGGATTGTGAAACCTGGTCATATGGGAATATGAAAAAATAGATGTAATTATGATAGTTGGCATTAGGGTCTGCTTTCTGCTGGGTATTATAAAACACCCCAGCACACCTACAACTTGGGTTGCCACCTCATCCCTTAAGGCTGCGTTCACACTATCAGATGAAAAAAACGGTCCAACTTTGATCCTACTTTGCTGTGCGATTTACGTCTGATGTATCCTACATAGGGTCAAAGTCGGACCGATTTTCTGTGAACAGGGATCCGACTTTGATCCCAACAACACCAGGCACCTTGTGCTCTGGGGATCTTGAAGGGGAACTCCACGCCAAATAAAAAAAAATGGCATAGGGTACCCCTCCAGGAGCATACCAGGCCCTTTGGTACGGATTTTAAGGGGAACCCCGGGCACCAAAAAAATGGCGTGGGGTCCCCCAAAATCCATACCAGACCCTTTTCCGAGCACACAGCCTGGCAGACCAGGAAAAGGGGTGGGGACGAGTGAACGCCCCCCTCCTGGACCATACCAGGCCACGTGCCCTCAACATGGGGAGTATGGGTGCTTTGGGGCAGGGGGGGCCCTTGCTGGTGGAAGAACAGAGGGAACAACTTGCACAGATCTGCCATCACCCGAGACATGAATGGGGTGCCCTGGTCTGTCAAGATCTCCTTTGGGAAAACTGTCCCAGAGAACATACTAAACTATTCCCTGGCAATTACTTTTGATATAGTCTGTCATAGGGAAACTACCTCTGGATACCTGGTGGCATAATCAAGTACAACAAGATGTATTGGTGGCCTCGAGCTTATTTCACCAAAGGGCCCACCAAATCCATCGCAATGCGCTCAAATGGTACCTCAATAATGGGTAACAGCACCAATCGGTTCCTCAAGTGGGGCATCGATGCGGTCAGCTGGCAGGTGGGACATGCAATAACGTTTCACCTCTGCTCTCACTCCTGGCCAGTTGAAATGGTCCGTTATTCATGCCTCGGTCTTGTCAACCCCCAGGCGACCCCCCCAATGCATCATTGTGGGCTAGCCTAGGCGGGATTAATAGCATCATGGATGAGGTCGGGTACCACCCCAACCTCCTGGACAATTATGCCACAGGCCATGGTGAGTGTCACTGATACCAGGAGGTATTCCTCAGTGTCCCCATGTATGCACACCACCCTCAGGGTTCTTGCTACTATACCCATCTCCCCAACTACCATGGTACCCACAAGTGTTACCATACTTCCGGAGTCTAACAGCACTCAGGCGTGAAGCTGGTTCACCCAAAGGTTCAAACTGCTCCTCAGGCATGTCCAGGTGGGCAGTACAGACCTTGTGGGCATAAAAAGACATCTTCCGTAGAGTGCCACACTCCACGGGTTTCTTCTGCAGGGGACAGTGGGCCCGGATATGGCCCTGGGAGTGACACCACCAGAACAGCATGTCCTCATTCCTTCATGCCGGAGCAGAGCTTTGGTAACTGGGGTGGGCGCTCCTTGGTTCTCTTGAATGCTGACTCCATGGTTTGTGGATGGCTTGGCTTTCCTCACTGGCAAGGGTCCTTGAGATTGACAGGTCCCAGGAGATCTTCCACCACAGCACATCTCTCAACCATTTCCACTAGTTCATCTGCTGTCATGGGGTCCCCATGACTCACCCAGTGCCGAATGTCATTTGGCAGGGACCTTAGGTAATGTTCTAATACAACCCGCTCCACCATCTGGGAACCCGTTAACACCTTGGGCCACAGCAATTTTTTGACCAGCTGATTCAGATCATGCACCTGAGCCCTTGGCGGACAGTCCAGGCGGTACCTCCAATGGTTTACCCTTTGGGCCCGCATAGCAGTAGTCACCCCAAGGCAGGCGAGGATTTCGACTTTCAGCCATTTGTAATCCTTGGCATCAGCAGCTGACAAATCAAAATATGCCTTCTGGGGATCCCCAGTGAGGAAAGGAGCAACAATACCTACCCACTGGTCTGGGGGCCATCCTTTTCTTTCTGCTGTTCCATGAATGCCTCCACATCATCACTAGGCATCAACTTTTGCAGGTAGTGACTGACCCTTACGGCTACCTGGTTGCTGAAGACACAAATGGTGTGTTCTTGTCCCTGTGCAAGATGCTGCACTGCTTCTTGTAAAGCAGCTACCTGTGCTTGAGTCAGGTGGAGGAGGTCAGCACCCCGTGTCTCAGCTGGTCAAAGAGCTCATGCTTGCTGCACAGCTTGTGAGACTCTCTCTCTCCCGCTCACTTCCTTAACACAGGTGCTGTTTTGCCTCTGCTGCCTTTCAGACTTCCTTCCCCCGGGACTTAACTCCTTCTTTACCAAAGTCCTAGTAATCAGGGTTTGAAGACTCTGCAACTGTCTCCCTTAAAGGGACCACAACTCAAATATTGGGGGAATTTACCTGCCATCCAGGACACATTCCCGGTGTCCTGTACAAAAGACATTATAAAGCTTATCAATCAAGACCTAGTGTTTTCAATACAGCTTGGCCAGCCTGTCAAACGCCTTCTCTGCATCTAAAGAAACCGGGGTGTTTAGATTTGGTGAGCCAATAGTGGATGTTTAGTGCTTTTAATATATTATCCCTAGCTTCTCTGCCTAGGATGAATCCCACTTGCTCTTTCAATATTAGTTTTGTGAGTAGGGGAGTAGGCGATTAGCAAAGATTTTTGCAAAGATCTATAAATCTTTGTTCAAGAGTGAGATAGGGCAAAAATTTGAGGCCAATTCATGATCTTTGCTGGGTTTTGAAATCACAGAGATGTGCACTTTCAAGAGATTGTTGGAGCGGAGTGTTTGGTTTTGATAATTTATTGAATGCTTGAAGGGAGGGGTCTGCTAATAAATTTGAAAAGGATTTGTAGTGAGCTATGGAGAAGCCATCAGGTCCTAGCCTTTTTCCTAGTTTCATTTGTTTGATTACTGTCCTAAAATCATCAGTTTTTAGGGGGCCATCTATTTTATGTGCTTGGTTGTGCGAAATTGGTTTTGGACTATACTGTGTTAGAAAGTCTTTGATTATAGAATTACATAATCTAATGTCTTCTGGGGTATTTGTTCAGGCTTGAGGTTGTATAATTCTGCATAATATTGGACAAAATGGTTTGCAATGTCATCATTCTTGGTTAGAACCTGGCCTGGTGGTTTACGTATAGAGAGAATTGTGTGGTTAGCTTTTCTGGTTTAGAGAGCTTTGGCTAGGAGTCTTCCACTTTTGTTACTATGCTCATAAAAGAGCTTTTGGAACAGGGTGTATTTCCTTCTAAGTTTCTTTCTTAGTTCCTCCTTTACACGAGTGCGTGCTTGCTCTAGTTCCCGTAGGGTATGTCGAGCTCTGGTCAATTTATGAGTCTGTTCGAGGTTTTGTATCTGCTTCAATATGGCATTTATAGACTCTTGTCTGATTTGTTTACGAGTAGAAGCAATTTTACCCCTGATTACACATTTGTGTGCTTCCCATTGGGTCAGGGGGTTAGTGTCAGGGGTATTGTTCATTACATAAAAAGTCAAAGATATTTTTATTGATTGTGGCAGTGTAGAAGGGGTCAGTAAGTAGTGAGGAGTCTAGTTTCCATGTTTTAGAGAATTGTAAGTGTTCTGGGAGTGTTATTGTAGCAGTAATCAGGTGGTGGTCAGAAATGAACATTGGTTCAATAGTTGCATCAGAGAAGAATGGGAGTAGGGATGGGAAAATGGTCCGGCCCGAGCATGAGTTTGTGCTAAACATTGGCTGTAGGCCCATTCACCAAACAACCTAATTATCAGGGCGTTCGGCCATTTGCATTGAAAGCCCTGATTGACTGAAGCAGTGTGAGCTTTGCTTAATCAGGGCACAGAGCACTGTCAGAGCCATGATTGGACACTGTCATAATGACTCTATCTAATCATGGCTCATTGCTCTTAGCTCCGCCCCACACTATAAAAGTATTTTTTCAATAGCGGCCATTTTCAGTGTAATATCGGCGTGGAGAGAGATAGAACAAGGCTCTGTTCAGTGCTACTAGACAGTTAGTGTGCTATAGTGTGCTATTGTGATTCCATTTTCAGTGTACAATATTAGTTTAGTGTAAATCTAGGGATAGTCAGTGTGAGTGTAGTGACGACCAGTACCCTAGAATTTCAAATTTGTTTGCTGAGCTGCGTGCCTGTGTCCCGTGGTGATCGGGAACGGGTGGCAGAGGGATTGCGGTCTGGTTTCCCCATGTTGGCTTTGTTCTTCTCCCTTTAGAGCTGAAAAACAGACCAGCGAGTATCGAAGCAGAAGAGCTTATCTACCATCTTCTTCAGAGTCCAAGCCACGCCCCTGGAAAGGTAATTTTTAATGATATTACAATATGACTTGTGTAGCAATTGTATATGCTATATTATTATCTTTTTTCCTTGAAAGTGGAGTTACCCCTTTTAAAAACGTTTTATTTTTACTGTTACATCTATATCTTGATATCTATATCATCATATCTTTTCTGTAAATATTTCTTGCACTGTTTTTTTAATATTTAAAAAATAGTTAAGCTGAATTTCTGAATATTTTAGGTAGAAATTAAGAACTCTACCTCTCTGCAGAAGCTACCACAGGTCAGAATCACAACAGTAAATACTGAGAATGGTGAGTGTTTCCATTAAAACATGTGGTGCTGGCTACGGTGTGTGTGTGTCTGTGTGTGTGTGTGAAGTGCTATCTTCTCGGTTGACCTGTTCCAATGTTAGGATGATCCTTTATTCTTTTCAATGAGAGTTCTAACCATGACAACTACAATAATTTAATCCATGTTTTTTGTGGCTATATGCAGTAATGAGTGAACTGGCCTAGATTCAGTTTGCAGGACGATCTTTGAAACAAACCTTAAATCCTATTGAAGTCTATGAAAGCCAAATCTTGTCATTTTCTTCGGTTTTTTGGTCAAGGACAAGTTACAAGCTTTTGTTAAAAAAGCATCGTCGGTAGCTGAACAATGCCATAGGGCACATAAGCCAATGCAAAAATATATACTGTATATACAGGCAGTCCCTGAGTTACAAACATCCAACTTACAAATGACTCCTACTTACAGACGGAGGGGGACAACAGGAAGTGAGAGGAAATCTACCCCTAGGAAGGGAAATTCACTCCTGTAAGAGTTATTATGGGAAATCCACAACAACCCAAAATTTTCAAAATCCAATTTTGATAGGGACAGAAAGTGAGGTAAAATCTTCTAAACAGAAGCACAGACAGCAAAACAAACCTTACAGGGGTGTTACCCCTTCCCTATGCTATAGAAAAATCTTAAAAATGATTCTTTTGGCTTGAGCTACATGTAAAAAATTTACCTGTTCCGTATTACATACAAATTCAACTTAAGAGCAAATCTGCAGAATCTACAAACCTTCAGACCTTATCATGTTTGTAACCCGGGAACCACCTGTACTGCATATTGTTAAGTGGGGAGCAGGTCCTTTAATAAGGCTTAAAAGGCACCTGTACGATGTACTTTCACAAAATTGACATAAAAACATATTATATGGTCAATGACATCACTCATTTTCCCTGGCGTGGTGTTTACATTCCAACAGCGCAGGGGAATTGGCATTTTTTGATGGGAGTATTGCCAGGAGAGGATCATTGTAGTGCCGCTGTCAGTGAGGCTTTGTTCATTGTGATTCATGTTGAATCTACATAAATAAATGCCGTGATTGATGCTGGATTTACATTGTTGGACATTTTTATTTCTTTTTAGAATAAAGGCTTTTCTAAGCTGTGGGTCTTTTTATTTACTATTTTACTTTTTTTTAATGAATGACAGGCCCCCTATTTTGAAAAGGGCTTCTAGATTCTGATAGGGTTCCCTCTACAGATTCCTACCAGGCCAGGGATGTGGTGAAACTTGTCTCCATCAATATAAGGACAATGTGCCTTGCAGGGAAGGAAGCTTTGAGACTTCTTCAAAGTACACTCCCAATGTTGAGGGCATGTGGCAAGTTCGCTGCCCCTTCACTCCCTGGCCAGCAAGGCTGCATGACTTGCCACTAGCTGAAAATTGAATGCTTCGTGGTTGGATCCTAAGTGATTACTGGTGACCTTAATCATAAGATTAGGATGCTTTTTTGAACAAAGTAATAGTACAGTAAAAGCTCCAATGGTAAGGGATGTCTTTAAGGCATTAATAGCCATGATTCTCAATTTAAGAGGGTACATATACAGTATATATAAATAATGTTTAAGAATAAGCATTAGGAAATACAGTTTTGAATGAAACATTAGATTATGAATCTGGAGAAAGGGAAGAAAAAGTTACATTTTAAATTAGCCATAAGTTAAAGTGGAGTTCCACCCAAAAGTGGAACTTAGGCTTATTTGCTTCCTCCTCCCCTCTGTTGCCACATTTGGCACCTTTTGGGGGGGGGGGGAATGGGTCCCTGTCCACACTTTTGGGAGACGGACTGCGGTACCATCTCTCAGAAGTTCGGACCCCCTCCTCCGCCACTGAGCCAATCAGAAAGCACAGCATGCTTCGCGCATGTGCAGTAGGGAACTGACTGTGAAGCTGAAAGCCTTCATTGTCGGGTTCCCCTGACGGCAATAGCAGTGACAGCACCTGGCAGCCGTTCTGAAAATCAGCTGGGGTGCCAACATCACTGGCTCCCTGGACAGTGGACAGGTAAGTGTCCTAATATTAGAAGTCAGCAGCTACAGTATTTGTAGCTGCTGACTTTTAATTTCTTCCCCAGGCTGGAACACCCCTTTAATATGTCCCCTCTGGACTATACTGTCATGCATACACCCAACAAACGTAAAGACCTTAAAGATCTTACCTCACCTCTATCTAAAAGAATTAACTATACTGCATTTAAATCAAAATAGTTTTCTGCTAAACAATGCTATGCCACTTAGACTCTTCACCTGAGCAGTTTGTAGCTTGAAGCCTGAAGCTACAAAACACTGGAGGGGAAAAAATCAATGATTCTCTATGGAGATGGTTCACATCTCCACTCCAGAACGCCTGAAGCAAAAAGCCTGAAATTGCCTGAAGCTCAAACAAGTTCTGGAGGTATTGTTTGAGGCAGATTTGGGCGTTTTTCTGCTTTTTACATTGGTGACCTTTTGACCTGTACAAAATCATGGCAAAAACACGGAAAAAATTGCGGCAAAATCGTGGTAAAATCGTGGTAAAATTGCGCAACTTTCTGCCTGAAAATGACACACTCAGGTGTGAATGCAGCAAGAGGTCTTAAACCTCCATCTAATATTAGTACCTATAGGTAAGCCTAGAATAAGGCTTACCTATAGGTACTGTAAATATCTCCAAAACGAGGAGATATTGACTGTATACTGTGCCGATAATGTAATCGGTGCATGTACTCCAAAGGAACAGACACTGGTGCCGTTCCTTCCAAGCTCCGTGCCGTGACCGGCGGCTCCCGCGCGTATGATGGATGATGGGTGAAGATGGATACGGCCTCTAGTGGGGATGGCGCAGGCTTCATTTGCAGGTAAGTGTCACATAATGTGCTAGTATGCGATACATACTAGCACATTATGCCTTTACTTTGCAGGGAAGGGGAAAGGAAGAAAATCCCTGATGGGTTTACTTCCTCTTTAATAAGCATATTTATTAAACACAACATGTGTTTAGCAGACACTTGTGGATAGCAGACACCTAGCCTCCTTAATACACTCATAATGCATGTTGTAATGTAGAAGGATTTTTGGTATATGGCCAATAATTAATAACGGGACAAAACTAATATACAAATGAACTGCAGAACTTAGACTCAGTCTGTGTGAACTGTTTGGGTAATCAAATGTTTTATTTTGGACCTGCATACAAAACAGGGATGTTATCTGTCATCATATTTTTATGATTTGATGAGTCAACCTGCATGTGTGATCATCCAGAATTATGTTGCTAACATCAACAAACAAGAAAGAAGAACCTGAATTATATACAAATTGCATCATTGTATGAATATTATTAGGATTCAGGACCCACCCTGGCTAGGGCAATGAAGATTATTTTAGTATTCCATCAATAGTAAGGACTGGAAATACACTAGTTTGAATGTGTTGACTATTGGTCAGGCTTCATGTCCATCAATGGGTCCTCATCTTGTTTGTTTGGTTTTTTTTTGAACAGAGCAATCCATACCCAGCAACTGAAATTCCTGAACTCATTCTCAAATCAGCACCCCCCCCCCCCCCCCAGTTGCAGTACCCAGCCTGTATGATGACCCAACACAAGCAAGAACATTTTATTTTCTTGCAGGACTCAAAACGGCACTACTATCTATTATTCTTCCATGGAATATGAATTCTCTGCCAAGCAACTATTCAAAGTTAACTTTTCTGTAAGATGAAATCAGAAATACGCACACATAAAACATAGCATAACCAGTGAGCTGCTCACATATAATAAAGTACTTGTTTGACTTACAGATGAATATTGACAATACGTCTCTTTTCTTGGAAGTTATAGAGTCTGGAGGGACAATCTCTTTATATGGAATGTTGCAGAGCTAATCACAGATCTGCCCCAAACCTTTTAAATGACTGCTTCACCTGAAATCACAATTATTATTTTTGTTCAATTCATTTTTATTGGATGTTTATAGTGTAGCTCCACTTCTGTCGAGAAAAAACATTCCCCTCTGGGTGATCTGTGTACATTGCAAGGATGTTAACAAACTTTGTTGCAGAGTCTTACCATTTTTTAGTCTGAAGAAATCCCTGTGTGTTTCTGTGTCAATGTGCAAAGAAAATCGAATGGGAGTGGTTTCGTAATTATCAACCAGCTGCTGCACCTGCAGAGCTCTAATGCAGAAAATTGCAGGGTCTGTATCCCTTTAGCCGTGATTTCCTGTTGGGAGCACCTCACCAAAAATTTAATTTTTGTTGGCGGGGATGCCTGATATCTGATTTGTATCTTGACGTAGACTTTTGGGAAAATCAGTGAGCCCTCACACACGCAGGAAATTATGTTTCTGGGGGGTGTTCTGTACACATTCTGTGTACAGAACACCTCCAGGTAGCCATATTGCACTTTACAGAGAATTACATAGCTACAGATTGAAAAGGAAAGGTCATTTTTTTAAACTTTCAATTACAATATGACTTGAGTCGGAATTGTATACGCTATATTTTTTTTATATGCAATTTTTCTCCCACGAAAGTGGCGTTACCCTTTGAATTTTCAAAAGAAAAGAATCCTGAACAATCATGGACAGCATTAATTTGGTAAAGAATGTGCTTTTTTGTTTTTTAGGTCTCAAACCTGCAGTAATGCTTACTGTCTTCAGAAAAGTGGTTCTTGGAAGATTACTTTTCAGAGAGCTATATAGCAGCAGCTGACAGACATTCAGGAGGTGGTACTGCGCCTCCCAAATGCCTGTTTTTGTGTTTTTTTCCAATTGCCAGTGGCAATTTTGCAGTATACTGGGGGACCAGATAAGGGTCTGGTAAGGATTATGGGAGACCTACACTGTTTTATTTTTGTTTTTTTTGCTTCTGGTTCCCTCTTAAAACACATAGTGAACCCAAATCAAGAATAAGGGCCTGGTATGTATTTTAGGGAGAACCCCATACTATTTTTTTTTGTGTGGGGTTCTCCAATTAATATCTATATCAGAGAGAAGTAATGTAGTCAAAGTAATATCCAATTAGCTTTTGGTGAAGTAATTCGTTTATGGATTCACTTGCTTTTTCCACCATCACTGTGAATGTTTAATAGGTGTGTTCAGGAAAGACACAAGGAATTAGAATTGTTTGTGTGTTATTAGCTTTAGCATATTGTGTTTGTCTATTGTTGAGACTCAGATGAGGATCAGGCCACATTTTATGGCAGAAAACCATGTAATTCCAAAGGATTCTTATACTTTATAAGTGTTTACTGTGTATATGTTTGTATATATCATAATTTAAAAAAAAGAACAGATATAAACAGGAAGAAGAAAAATAAATCCAAAAAAGCATCTTAAAATGAAATTGCAGTCAAAACAATTCCCCAAAAGGGTACAAACAAAAATAAAGACCTAATAGCAAATGTAACTTGTCCCCACTCTATTCAAAACTAAAAAAAAATGGATGAAGTTTGGCTTTTTTACATTAATTTGGTGGTATTATTATAGGGTAAGCTGTGCCTGTTGTGTAAATATCCAGTTGTGTTATGCCAAGATTGATAGTCATGAATTCTACCTGTCATAATTTGTAGATTATTTTTAATAAGATTAGGTAATTTTTATAATAGTTCCTTAGTGACAACAGAGCAGAACATTAAAGAATATCGAGATGTAATTTTCCATGTAGCACTAAAATGGAAAACTTTTCTTTTATGACATTAATGAACATTTAACACATATTTTTGGACATGACAAGACATTTTTTTCACAAAATAACAGAGTGTATTTAGTTTTAGTGGCTTTTAAAATTAGCAATAAAAGTCAAGAAAAGTTTTTTTGTGCAAGAGACACTGCAAATTTAACTTTAGAATGAGTCCAAATTACAGCAAAAAATGTTTCTAGTGTCAGTCATTCTCTTCACACCTTTCTGTGGAGATTATGGTGATTTTTACAATTGTTCGCCTTAAGCAAACTGGCAAATACTCAAATAATCATATTTACTTGCAAATCTTTCAAGCAATCATAATGTGGATTATAGAACAGGATGTTAATCTAACCATGATTCATTCCATGTTCATTTCTCACAGCACCAATCCAAATCTTTACTAGCATCCATTTAGGGAAAGTGAAAACACGAAAGGAAATGTTTATGTGAGCAAGGTCATATGAAAAGGTGCACCCTATTACCAATACTTTCCTGCTTGCCCATATACCGTGATTAGAATCTCAAATTAACTTTAACATGTTAATGTCATTTCAAAAGTCATTTTCAATAGTTTTAAATGTACAGATTTCAATAAATGGTAATAAATGGTGATTTTGCCATGAAGGCCCTTGTTCATATATTCCTGTTATAGAGGGACAATTCTCTTTCCCCATTTCCCAGTTTTGTTTCTGAGTCACCCTGCTACATAGGCTTCCAACAGAGCCTACAAGTAGAGTTGAGCGAACACCTGGAAGTTCGGGTTCTGCTGGTCCGTCCGAACTTCGTGACAAAGTCCGGGTCCGGGTCCGGACGGAACCCGAACGATCGCACGGACAACGAACCCCATTGAAATCAATGGGGACCCGAACTTTTAGGCACAAAAATGGCTGTAGGAAAGTCCTGGAAAGCCCCAGAGGGCTGCAAAAGGAAGTAAAATGGGGGTAAGGGTAGGGCAAGTGCCCTACAAAAAAATGGGGACAGGGAAATAACTGTAAATATTTTTAAAAAAATAAAAACATAAAAAAAGCAAAAATGGAGGTGAATGTGGATCATCTTCAAACTGTGTCTGAAAAGTATTAATTAACGGTAGAAGCCATATAACTGTTCTAAAATCATCTTCAAACTAGGGCAAGTGCCCTACAAATAAATGGGGATAGGGAAAATAAA
>BLSH010225147.1:866595-888213 GCA_018402905.1 Glandirana rugosa
TCGCGACCGCCCACTGGGGTATTCTTCTCCTATTCCCGACGAGACACGTTTTGCTAACGTGTCTCGTCCATTCATATCCGTACAAACACTAAAAATAGTTTTTGTTGTTTTAGCTTCTAAATGTTGGTGAAATTAAACTCAACTTTTGCGTTGAATACCCCCGTATAAATATTTCATCATTTACACTGTAAGTGATTTGTAGGTAACATCACTTTAGAAAGACCACGAACACACAATAAGTGGACTTCACTTATAAAAATCTTACAGTGAAAGTAACGATTAACGAACATCCATCACAACTCGCTTGGGCCTGACATTGCAAGCCCAGGCATGGCTTGAAAGCCGAACCCGAACGATTTTTGAAATGTCCGGGTCCGGGTCCGTGCCACGGACACCCGAAAGTTCGGTACGGACCCGAACGTTACAGTCCGGGTTCGCTCAACACTACCTACAAGCAATTAGCAATGAAAGTGACATTCTAAAAATATTCACTTCAGGTGAATAACACACAAGCACCAGAAAGATTTCACTACAATGGATGTTTAGTGAATGTCACATTTACTACTTTATAAATATGCCCCCATAAGTTGCGTTTTCAACTCAAATTAAAGTGGTTGTAAATCTTCGATTTTGTTGTTTTTGATAAAAATCACAAACATGCCTATACTTACCTGCTCTGTGCAATCGTTTTGCACAGAGCAGCCCTTATCCTCTTCTTATGGGGTCACCCGCCAGCGCTCCAGGCCCCTCCCCTTCATCAGGTGCCCCCATGGAAAGCCGCTTTCCCTGGGGGTAGCTGTACGGGCTCGCTCCCGATACCCACTGCTGTGTCCATTAACAGAGACATTGAGACTTGGCCCCGTCCCCAGCTCCAGTGTCACATGATTTGATTGACAGCAGCGAGAGCCAATGGCTCCTGCTACTATTAAACTGTCCAATGAGGAGGAAGACAGCAGCTGGAGCCGCTGAATTCAAGCACATCACTGGATTGGATCGGGCACAGGTAATAAAAGGGAGGTCTAGCTGCAGCATAGAATGGTTTTCACCTTAATGCATAGAATGTAATAAGGTGAAAAACCTTGAGGCTTTAGAACCCTTTTAAACAGGAATCAATAAGGTATATATAACAGTAGTTGAATTACATATATAATTTTCGAGTCTCTCCCCCCCCCTCCCTTTATCCTTACCCGTATCTCCCTCGTCACCTCATCCACACCGTATGTACCTATTTACTATATATGTTTTTTTTTAAATATTTTAATATATAATGTTTTTAGAATTATTTTGAATTGTATTACACTTTTTTCATTTTTATTTTTGTTAGTTATATATATTTTATCTATATTCTTATTTCCTTATTCTTATTTTTCATTTAATTTTAAATTTTATTTCTATTTTTATTTTTTATTTTTTTTACACAATTTTCATACATTTTTCATATATTTTTGTTATTATTTATAAAACATTTCCTTTATTTTCCTCATTTGTTTCAAATTTTTTTCTCATTCCTTCAATTTACACCTCTGTTTATCTTCATCTCATTATTTTTCATTACCTTGAATCATTAAGACCTTTAATTTTATAGTGACAACAGGTACACCACCCCTCCGTTTATATCCTTTTAACTACAGTGCCCTATGAGTCATTCTCCATAGTCCTTGCTCTTCTAGTAGCCTTTTTGTTTGTTTTTAGGTAATCACATGATCCAGCCTACAGCCTGTGCTTTAGCCCACCCTCCATCTGTATTTATAGCCCTCCCCTCTCCTCCTTTCTCCATACCCACTTGAAAAAGGAGCGCACATGCTCAGAAATGTGTCGTGAATCCCAGCCTCGAGTGATGTCACACATCACGCTGCGGTACGTTACAGGTTGGTTCTCTCCATCCCCACACCCGGAAACAACTACAGGACTTGCCGGTGTCCTGTCCCTTGGTGTCAGCATATAGAGAAACTTGCTTTCCACACCACATACAGCCTACAGATCCACTACAGAGGCGTTTACCATGATATGAGGAGCCGATACTTCTTTATTTTAATCTAACTACTTTATGCTTTGTTTTATTACTCAATAAAACTTGTTACTGAGTAGCACTTCTCTGCATCCATTTTCCACCTTAAACAGGCATGGTCCACAGTTGTCATTATGTAAGGAAACCTGCTCTGAGAAATATATTGTAGTCATCGGTAGAGTGCAGATATGTAGACAGGAAGGAGGGAGTTAAAAAGGAATGGTGCAAGCAAAATGCTTGCAAAACTCTTCCAAATATGGAGTAGATGCTGCTCTTAATTAACAAAAGGGGTACGGCCCTTTGTTAATTATGAGTGATCAGTTCTATAATCATAAAACAGGAGAGCTGGAGCTGCATGTTCTGATCTTTCTGCCCATCCCCACCCTAAGCTCAGCTCAAAGTAGGAGGGAGGAGGAGGTTTGTTAACCCTGCGGGCTCTGTTTGAGTAGTGTGAGGGATGTGAGCTGTCAGCCTGAGCCAGTATCTATCTTATTCCAAAATATTAACTGGGGCAGGTGCTGCAGATAGACTTGAAGCACGTATATCTGCTTATATAACGTAGCGCAATCCACTCCTGACAGTTTCTTAAGCCATTATATTGGTGAAAGAAGTTTGGTAAATTCGCCTGAATATGTCTGCAAAAAAGCTGCAGGAGATTACCAGCTTTGAGAAGCAACAGAGAGGGAAAAAACTGAAAACAAGTATTTATATACTTTTAAAAAATGGCAGTTGTTTATAATGCACACTGTTTTAGCAAACTAAAAGTCATTATTTCAACTAAGTTCATCTAAATTCCAACCGTGTGCCATTTTCCTTTTGACAGTTTTTTTGACCGCATAGCTAGTAAATATGCAGTTATTATTTTTTCTGTGTATAAAAAAAAAAGATTTGTGCATAGCTCTCATCTTCATAAGATGAAAACTGACAGGAGCTGCATGACATCCAAACTACAATATCAACTGCTCAGGCACTAGATGAACTTGTGACTGAGGAAAGCCTTTGGAAATCCCATGTGGAGTACATTTCTTTTTAGTAACCTGTCAACCTATAACCAGGGTTTATCCTTCTGCAATGGTTACTCAGCGTCAAGGACACTAGATGAACTTGTGACTGAGGAAAGCCTTTGGAAATCCCAGGTGGAGTACATTTCTTTTTAGTAACCTGTCAACCTATAACCAGGGTTTATCCTTCTGCAATGGTTACTCAGCGTCAAGGACACTTGCAAGCAGTTCATCAACAGCTTTATTGAACCACAGTGCAAGTTTATTAACAGGGGATGGGTTTAACAGAATGACAACCAAGGTAGATTAACATCACAGTCATTTCAAATATAATCAATTCTTCGAATGAACACCTTTCCATTGCAGGAACAGGGGGTAACCAGTAATGCAAACATAGAAATGGGTCACCAAAATACATCTGCCAAAATTCTTACCTGCAGTTTCAGACCTCTGTTTTGTAACTCTTTTCCTGGGTTCAAGTCTGCACAAACCTCACAATATACTTAGGTACAGAAGTAATTTTAGATTTATAAAGAAAAAGGTGGTAAGAAATGTTATGTCTTTTATGGCTCATTCAGATAGATGTTGAGACCTGTCCTCCGTGCTGAGCCATTTTTTGCTGAATCTGCATCTACCTTGGAGCTGCATGCAGGCAGCTTATAGAAGTAGATGCAGTTTCTGCACAGCCAGTTAAATTTGAAGCTCTGAATGTGCAGTTTTTGCCTGAGGATGCATGCACCTGCTCCTGCCTGCAGTATAAATGCTTTAAAACAGGTGATCAATGACCTCAATATATGCAGGCACCATTCAGTATTTTATCCTCAAACATCAGAGAAAAATACTTTCACTAATGTTTTCTCTCAGTAGATCATTTTGCCAGTAGAGATGGGCCAAACACTCCCCAGCAGAACTTTTGAACAAGCGGAAAGTTCTAACCCTGAATTGCGAATCCCATTGAAGTCTATGGGAGCCGAAACTGGAAAAATCAAAGTGGCCATTTTCAAGGCCTATATCAGGGATATGTAATTAGCAGACCTCCAGCTGTTGCAAAACTACAAGTCCCATCATGCTTCTGCCTCTGGGTGTCTTGCTTGCAGCTGTCAGGGTCTTGCTATGCCTCATGGGACTTGTAGTTCTGCAACATCTGGAGGTCCGCTAATAGCATATCCCTGGCCTATATAAACGGGGTATAGGGGTCCGGGTACTGCCCTACAGGACATATTTTTTTTAAAAAACAATTGTTTTTTCAGGAGCAGTGATTTTCATTTCCATAATATTTTATTAATAGTAGGGTGTAGCAGTGTGCAGAGGGTCCATTTGGCATTTGTAGTGTTAACTTGTGGTCACACCCCTTTAGCACCTGGTAGTTCATTACATGTGCAAGCTATTGGGATCTGAGCACAGGTATATCTCTTTTTCTGTTATACACAGGTCAGTGACCAGATCTGAACCTAGTCGCTCTCCCCCATCTTGTCTTTATGCCCCAGGTTGGCATGATGTCCACCATAGCACTTGTAGTGGCAAGGCAGTGTAGGACTGGCCAGAAGAGGGATTACTTTGACGGAGTTGGTCAGCTTAAACATGTATTGCAATATATGTGAACTAAATATCCCTGTTTTACATTGCATAGTTTGCTGTGAATTGTGAAGCAGTGTGCAGAGGGTCCATTTGGCATTTGTAGTGTTAACTTGTGGTCACACCCCTTTAGCACCTGGTAGTTCATTACATGTACTACGGTTGGGGATCTGAGCACAGGTATATCTCTTTTTCTGTTATACACAGGTCAGTGACCAGATCTGAACCTAGTCGCTCTCCCCCATCTTGTCTTTATGCCCCAGGTTGGCATGGTGTCCCCCATAGCACTTGTAGTGGCAAGGCAGTGTAGGACTGGCCAGAAGAGGGATTACTTTGACGGAGTTGGTCAGCTTAAGCACGTATTGCAATATATGTGAACTAAATATCCCTGTTTTACATTGCATAGTCTGCTGTGAAGGGTGTAGCAGTGTGCAGAGGGTCCATTTGGCATTTGTAGTGTTAACTTGTGGTCACACCCCTTTAGCACCTGGTAGTTCATTACATGTACAAGCTATTGGGATCTGAGCACATGTATATCTCTTTTTCTGTTATACACAGGTCAGTGACCAGATCTGAACCTAGTCACTCTCCCCCATCTTGTCTTTATGCCCCAGGTTGGCATGGTGTCCACCATATCACTTGTAGTGGCAAGGCAGTATAGGACTGGCCAGAAGAGGGATTACTTTGACAGAGTTGGTCAGCTTAAACATGTATTGCAATAAAAAAACTAAATATCCCTGTTTTACATTCCATAGTTTGCTGTGAAGGGTGTAGCAGTGTGCAGAGGGTCCATTTGGCATTTGTAATACAGCAGGAAGTGACACCTCCTCTTCTATCCCCCTTTCCAGAACCTTCTCTGCTCAAGCGGGAGGAGAAAACTCCAAGGGGTGTTCCTTCCTTCTGTCTCCAACCACTCCCTGAGCCACTCCCCAGGTCAGATCAAAACATTCAGGCCTGCACTTACAGTCAGGCCTGACTAAATTTTGCCTCCCCTAGCAAAAACTCACTACAGAAATGCATCTATCACTAAGGGGGAGCTACAGAAGAGAATGGAAAACAAGAAGTTATATGGGCCCAAAGGCCTAAAGATATACATGCATTTCATAACCGCAACAGTGGTTTATCATTTAACCCAGATATAGTGACATAAAGTTGTATAACAACACTATAATCTATAATGTGCTAAAGGATATGCAGAAGAGTAGTAAAGGTTATATGGTGAGTATGAACGTTGAATCCTGGAGTCCGGTAGGGACCTATTTTTAGAGAAGTCAGGTCCATGTTGGAGTTAACTATGTTGTGGATTGAGCTGGTTTCTTGAGACAAGAGAGATTGATGAAATCTCTGTGGGCTAATGGATGAGAGTAGTCTTCGAGGGGAGCAGTGATTGTAATTATGCTTAGAGTGCAAGAATAAAAATGAAACATTCCCTTAAATATACTGCCTGGGTTGTCCCCTTAGTCTTCCTGTAACGTGGTGCATCTGTAGCATCTGGGCAGGGGGCTTATCGGAAAATGGAAGCCACCTTTAACAAGAGGGCCCCCAGATCCCGCCCCCCCCATGAGAATAAGTATCAGGTGCCTGCCTGGCCTGTGATGTCACGAGGGGGCGGGCCACTTTACATGCTGCATGCTTGCTCCAGGTAAGTGAGGCTGAAAGTGCTGCATCAGCCAGGCAATTATCATTTCAGATGGAGGTCATCAATAGCAACCTTGATATTTTTCTCAGTACTGGTCTTAAAAAATAAAGCAGAATTTTTAAACATATCACATGCAGAAGAATTATCACTTGAAATAAAGCCAGTGTTAACATAAAATGTAATACTGACTTTCACAGAATACACTAGATCATTACACTTAATAATAATTTCACATCAGTCTTATTATTTTACATTAAAATACAATATGATGAAAATAAAACTATTTAGCAATTTCAATGGGAAATAATAGTTGCCGTTTATAAAAACATCAAAACATAAATGAGCAGCTAATAAACACTTTAAGCACCTTTTGTAATAAGTCTTGGTGAATTTTTCCACGTTGTCATTTCAGTTGCATTTTAATTAGGGGAGATATGCTTTATAGATGCAATTCACAGCCTATGTAATCTAAAATTTCTGTCTCTAGTACATTTGATTTCTTTTATCCTGGAGCTCTTATTACAATAGACAAAGAGTGGGATCATTCACAGCTCATTTCATTTGAATATTTGTTTTAAAAGCCTTGAAAATGGTTGCCCATCATTTTCACATTGCTAAATACAGAGATGCATTTACTTTTTAAGGTGTTCATTCCAAATGAAAACTCCTCTGTTTTGTTATACATCTTGTTGAAATTAAGCTTAGCCTCTAGTGATGTTGAAAGAACCATCACAGAATTTGTTTTCTGATAGATCTTACTTTGCCTTATGAGAACATGTAGAGCTTATTAGCCACTATCAAAACATACTTTAGAGTATCATAAACAAGTCCTCCTGGCAGACTGAAGCAATGACAGCATTTAGCTAAGTATAAATGCATTGTTTAAACCTGGAGATAATATCCAGAATATCAGATTGTCATTCATTGTAGAATGCATAGTATCTCTATACTAGTTCTAGTGCAACTTCAGCGTCAAAAGTAATTTTAAACATTCAATACCCAGCACATGGTAAAATAATAAAGTATCTCTGACTGTAATGCTCACCCTCTCTGATCGAGCATTGGTCATCATTAAACCAACCTGATGTTGGCTAACCGCATAGAAGCAAGTCACCAGGCCATTTAGGACTCACAGGAGAATTCCACGGAGAACAACACCACATAATGATAGAATTATGTATCATTACGGACCGGCCTAACTCTGGGGGAAGAAGAGGAGGAAAAGCAATGCAATGTCATGGGTGCTCCCATGATACACACATGATGTGGTGCAAGCAGACTGAAGATACTTGGGAAAAAGGTATGGATACATGTTGAATAAATATGAATAAATAAGGGTGGGGAGAGCTGGAGTGGACTTTGATTACATTATTTGGGTTTGCTATATGTCCCTTAGTGCCTTCTAAAAGTTTTACTATAAAATAAAAAACGTACTAACAGCAAATCTATCAACCATCTAACCCAGTCACTAAAACCTCATACATGCAGTTTCAAACTTTGTTGTAGATCTTCTTAAAGTGACCCAGTCATTTGTATCTAAAAGCAAGAATGTGACTGCTCAGATGGATGGAGCATCTGTTTCTCCTGTCACACACAGGAGTTCCTTTCTCCAGCTTGCATGTTCTATAGTGACATACAAGCTGGGGGGGGGGGTGGAATCTCAGCATGCAAAGGGGGAGCAGGTACTCCACACACAAGGAGATGTTGAAAACTTGCAGCAGCCAGGGATCAGCAAAGCAGTAGAATTGATACAAGCTTAAGATATAGGCATTGAGAAGATGAGTATGTTCCCTCTGTTCTGTTTATTTAGATACCTTGTGCTGACAGGATCAGTTTAAGATTGATAACAACTTTTAAAAGTACGTTATTACACTAAAGCTTATCATCAATGTTTACATACACTTTAAAATGCATATGTTGTATGTGTTCCATGTGGAGTTTTTCTCTATGAAATTGTAATATTTCTTCTGACAAATGCATTTAATCAATATATGCAAAAATGCAGACTGCAGAGGAAAAATGCACTGGATGAGAAAACAAAGGTGTGAAAAGTGACTAAATTGGACAGACATTATCATTTCCTTTTGTGAAGTTTCAAATGTATTTAAAGTGACCCAGACAACATAACATAAAAATAACCTGCTGATATGTATAAAGAGCAGACACTTAGAAGTCCATGCACATAACTGCAGAACTCTGCCCAAACACTAGGCAGTTTTAATGCATCAAAATTTTGATACTTTTTGGTAGTGTCAGAGCTTGTCTGTTCCCTGCCTCTCACATACATTTACCAAGATTGGCTGCCTCAATGGCCAACATGAATGTGTGGTTAGTGGGACCGAGTGAGAAAGCATTGATGCTTAAAATTATGGAAGCTTTGCCTTATCAGATTGAGGCAGAGCAAGAGCACTGAAAGCTATTTTTTTCATTAAATTAACATAATCTCATGAGTGGATCCTTATTTACTTATACTTGGTTATACCTTCAATCTCATTGCTAAGTACAGTACAGAAGATCGCCTACAATTTTTCCATTATGTGTTCTCCTATGCTTTGAAGAATGAGTTTTGAGTTGAATTCCAGTTTTGCTGCAAGCTGAGTTTATTCATGGATTTGCCTGCCATCGATCTATACTCAATGTATATTATAATTATCATCTATATTATTTGAAGGCCAAATGGCATTGTGGACACTTTTGGTACTATCCAAAGGATGTGCTCTCTTGCTTTCTCACATATTTAAATCATACTTTAGGACTTGTTACAGCCACACAAAAAGAACCTAATTTATTTCATAATTCATAAGACAAACACACACACACAATTTTTTTTAAAGTCGCATTGCTGAAATTCTCCAAAGATGTTTTCTTATTGCATTAGCATTGCATATGTCTTTTGCAGTACACAAAAAAATAATAGTGAATTCAATTTTTGGAATACAACAGCAAGACTTGAAGTTTTTTACTGACATAAAGCCAAAATTAGATATGCACACATTTTAATATGATTTCTTATTGAAGTTTTTATTTCATCCAACTCGAAGTAACTTGATGCCTAAGGCTAGTTTGGACACTTTGGCTATTATGGTACAGTTGGAAAATAAAAGGATTGCATTATTATTTAGAATGTAAAACACATGTTGGACAACGTATACAGTTCTAAAATAGATGGTGTTCAACCGTTCATATCATATTAAATACAGAACATATAGGGTAAATGTACTATTCAGGAGAAAACTAAAAAAACAACCTATGGGGAACACAGCTTACCTGACTAGAGCTCTTGCTTTGTATCCACATTGGCCAGCACTTGTATTTTTGAAAATAATCATATATATGCACCATTCTGCCCTCGGAATGAACAAACTAGCCATTGCCCACCATACCTCTCTGCAATTCAGTGGACAGTTTATCATTGGAGGGCACATTATCCCACAGCATCCTCCATTGTGTCCTCTGGTCCTAAAATTTTCACCCACACCTCTGCTGTTCCTGAGCATCCACCACAAGCATTGCTTTAGTTCCCTGTACTGTCAACACTGCCACAGTTCAGTCCCAAGGTAATATAGAGCAGTGATATATGCCTGCAGCTCTAATCTCAGACTTAAAGTAGAACTATAGGTAAAACTTTTTTTTTCCATTTTGGATAGAATAAGGAGGGTTATAACCCCTGAAAGGTTTATTTTTTCCATCTTTGTCCTATTTGGGAGGTTTGCTTTTGCTTCCTGTCCCATAGCCAAACAGGAAGTGAGAGGAAATCCCTGCAAATTAAGGGAATCTCTGGTCATTTGAACTAGTGTCCCCATTGGAAGATTTCCCCTCTTACTTTTCTGGGGACATCCCAAAATTTGGGATTTTCCTTTACTTTAACTTTCAATGATAATGGTAAACAGGACAAATAGAGTGAATCTCCCTAATGGGGACACAGACAGCAATAAAAACAAACTTCTAATCCCTTTCCACCCCATCCAAAACTAAAGAAAAAGTTTTGCCTTTAGTTATATTTTAAGGTAAAGTGGTACAAATTTCTGATTTCAGCAATTTTACAATGCATATTGGTCCATCACTCCTTTAATAGTGTACAGAAGGCTTCAGTTAAAATCAGTGCAAAGATCAATGCTGTGCACTAATGGAGTATCATCTTAGACAAGAGGATAGAAGTATGGAGTGTACTCTTATTTGTAGTTTTAATAAGTTAGCTTTAACGGTGGTATTACAGTTATAATGAATTTAATAAGATTTAATAATTAATGCACTCAGGACATTTAAAGTCTTCTGGAGTAAATGATTTACTGTCAAACAAGTCTATTGCTTCTCTAAGGGAAAAGTGAATGAACAAGCAGGGCACACTCACAGGTGGTGGTTTACCAACCATCTGCTTCTTCACAGCAAGTGCGTTCAAACCGTGCAGGTTTACATTAGAATAATTAAAAGGAAATATATTATCAGTTCACCATGAGCTAATTGTTAGACCTGGCTTCTTCAGTTAAACAGAACTTCAGGCAAAATATCAAGCTCTGTCTATAGCAAGCTGCAACATTCATGTTTTACCTGTGATACTAACATTTTTTAACACGAATAGAAAATGTATTTATTTGATCCATTAGGTTCATGTATTAAATATTTGTTTCATTAGACATAGGGTGGATATGAATATTGTATACTCTTCTGACACATTCTACCACAGACAACTACTGTGTAAAATAAGGTATATAGGTTTAATCTGTAAATTAATAGAAATTTGTCTTTTACTCCTATATAATGCATTGGCAGGGTATCATCTTAAATATGTTCTTGAACATGTTGATAGTTCAGAAAAAAAGAGGTTGATGAAATGGAAATAGTGCTTAGTAGGTCAACTAATCTAAAAAGAGGTGTGGATGACCTCAACTAGGAAGTATTAGCTAAATTGATGTTATTAACCACTTGCCTACTGGTCACTTTTACCCCCTTCATGCCCAGTCCAACGTTCAGCCTTCAGCACTGTCACACTTTCAATGACAATTGTGCGGTCATGTACCCATATGAATTTTTTATAATTTTTTTCACACAAATAGAGCTTTCTTTTAGTCATATTAACCACCACTGTTTTTTTTTTATTTTTTTGCTAAACAAATAAAAAAGACAGACAATTTTGAAAGGAAGAAAAAAACATAGTTTGTTATAAAAATTTGAAAACAGGTACTTTTTCTCCTTCACTGATATGCGCTGGTGAGGCTGCACTGATGGGCACTGATAGGCTGCACTGATGGACACTGATGAGGCAGCACTGATGGGCACCAATAGGTGGCACTGATAGGTGGCACTAATGAGCACTAATAAGGAGGCACTGGTGAACATGAATGAGGAGGCACTGATGAGGCTGCACTGATAGGTGGCACTGATGGGCTCTGATAGGTAGCACTGTTGGGCACTGGTAGGCAGCACCGATAGATAGCACTAATGAGGAGGCACTGATGGGCACTGATTGGCAGTACTGATGGGCACTGATTGGCAGCACTGATGGACACTGATTGGCGGCACAGGTGGGCACCAATTGGCAGCACAGGTGGGCACTGATTGGAAACACTGGTGGGCACCGATTGGTAGCACCGGTGAGCACTGATTGGGACTGTACTGATAATCAGGACACTAATACAATGGGGGTGATTTACTAAAGGCAGATAGGTGAATTCTCTTGAAAGGGAATTTTCCTCTTAGCTTAGTGGATTTCGTGAAAATTCACTTAGCTAAAAAAAAAAAAAAAAAAAAAAGCAGTATTTTTGCTTGCTCATAAATCCATGCTGGAAGTCACTTTATTTACAAAGCTACAGGAAAATGTCCTTGCAACGTGAACCGTCTATTCATTTTTTGTAAATCTACCTTGCTATCTAGCTCCCTTGTCTCCTCCTCCCATGCTAGTCTGCAGGACTTCTCCAGAGCCTCTCCCATCCTCTGGAACTCCCTAGCCCAATCTGTCCAACTGTTTCTTACTCTGTCCACTTTTAGGCAATCCCTGAAAACAGGCCTATCCTGCCTTCAGCTAATAGCCAAATCTTTTATTTCTCCCATCAGTTCATCCCTATTACTTTCTGCTCCACCAGCCCCTCCATATTAGATTGTAAGCTCTCAAGACCAGGACCCTCCTAACCCACTTGTATTAAATGGTATTGTTGCTGAATTTCCTCCCCTTATATTGTGAAATAAGTGTTGTGCAAAATAGCGCTATATAAATCATGTATACTTATAATAATAATAATAATACCAAGGGTGTTTTATTTATTTATGTATTTATTTTGGGTTGGACTTGATTTTGGGTTGAACTTGATGAATGTGTCTGACTAACTATGTAACTATGCTTTGTACCTTTTATAGATAATCATGTACATGTTTTACTTTTTGATGTGGATAATTATATAAAAGCAAATCAGTGGCTCTGCAATAATACAGTTTCCAAAAAGTTTATGTTTTCCAAATGGTAAAATAAGAAGAAAAATAAATATAAAAAAATAAATAAACCTTCCTACTTATTACCATCAATTTTTAATTAAAAAAAGCAGAAATATTTTGCAACAAAGAGTGTGAGAGGTTAAATAAATGAGTCATTTCCCGTGATACAACGCAGGAAAAAGAAGATTGAATATGCCGGCCACTTATTTCCTATTGATCTCATGAGCCAAGTTTGTTGTACGCTCTCTGGTCTCGGCATCATTTTGTCACTTTTCACAATCCAGTAAGAAAATTATTTTACTGTTTCATATATCAGCTTTATAATGGCCAAGTGTGTAAATATAATACTACTACTACTAATAATAATAACATCATAATCCATCAAATTATTTATCATGGTAACCTGTATATTTTTGTGAAATGTTCTTTGGTCCAGTTTAAATCAAAACATTATTGTATATGCCCTGTAAAGACTATTGGATGACCTAGTTTATGATCTTGTCATTGGTTCTATAAGTTGCCTTGTTTTAACCCAGGTATAAGCAGCCTCTTTGTGTTACGATATAGTTAGTATAGAGCGAAACCATAAAGTGAACTTTATGTGGCACATTTTAATATCTGGGTCTGCTTGTGGTACCTGTAAGCATTGGTGCTAGTCTTAAAATTGATCCCTGTATCCAAGTGCTTATCCTTTGGATTCTAAGTTCTAGGAACATTGAGCTTTGATATGGAACTTCAAGTAGTGGAGGCTTTGCAATCTCACATTTGAATGACCTTGGCTGATTGAATCATCCCAATGATTTTTCTTATTTTCCTTCTTAGGGAATTTAACATGATAATTACAAAAGGGTTTAACCCCAGAAGATAAACCTTTTGCTTGATTTTAGATTACAGATTGTACAGTATTTAAAGTATAATTTCCAGTGTTGGCCATGCATTTAAAAATCAAGAACTTTCAGTGAGGAAATATTATAGCAAGAAGGCCTAAAAGAACCAAGAAACCAATAAGTAAACACATCTAGTCTGGGTGAATGTTTAAGCCTATAATAATGTTCAGGCTTAAATGTTTAGTACTTGGAGTATAACTAATGTAAAATAGAAGTATAGTGTCAGCTGTGAATCAATTAGATAGCAACAGTTCATCTCTACCCACAGCCCATCTAGTAAATGATCTGCTTTTTAAAAGCATGCCCTGGTTGTGTAATTCCGATAACAGGAATAAAGACATTTCTTTGGGGTCAGTGTGGTAACGGGATACAGTTACAGGGCAATAAAACATATTTGTGCAGTGTAAGAAATATGATGAAACAATAACGTCTGTGGATATTTAGTGGTCAATTTGTAGTAACCACAAATGGACAAGGTTAGAAAACAAATATGACAAGTGGTAAAACTTACCACAACAACCAGCACAGAAAGGAACATAACTTTTAACTACAAGAGAGGGTAAAGCTTCCAAGTCAGTTCAAAACAATGTTTCACTTTCATATATGTTATCCCCTTGATAATATTGTAATTTTGGCCTTTGTGATCAGACACAATTTAGATTGTTTTTGCCACATGCTGGCTAAGCATCATTTTTATAGTATTTTCCTTTCCTTAAAGGAAATATTTTATGCATTTTGTCAAATGTTTTAGGAATAATTAATAGAACCTAAATTAGATGGGCAGATTCATAAAGTATATTTATTATTAATAGATCAGAAAATAAATTATATTCTAGCTGGATTTTCTTTAGAGTAATTCCAATAATAATAATAATACTGTTACTATGCTTTTGGTGATAACAGCAATTTTATGAGTAGTAGAGATAGTTTTATATTTGGGTATTTGTGTATATTTGTTATCTATTCTTATATATTTCATGTTAAATTTTTCATTTTTTATATTTCTTAGTAGGTTAGATAAGGATGGTTTTACTATAGTAGTTGTATTAAATTAAAGCCCCACTACTGCAAAAAATATTGTATTTTAGTAACTGTATGTGGCTAATACTTGTAACGACAATATTTAAAATATGAATTATTTTTTCACATGCCTTCATTTATTATTTTTTCCACATTTACATGCAGAACACGCTGTCCTATAAAAGTGTCAGATACAGTAGTTGGGACAAACCAAATAACGCTGTGGAGGTTCTTACAAAGGTCAGCATTTTTTAACACCTTTTAAAACTTTTATTGTAAAAGAAAAAAAAATGTTTCATTAAAAGTGCTAGCTTGTGTGAAGCTTTAGTTTGTTTTTTGCTAATTTAAAGTCTGTTAAAACTATTTACCCATCCTAGATATGCTCCTCTGATGTTGGTTTCACCAGTGGTCAATAATATATTCATTCAATTGTATATTATGCATCAAACATACCTATCTCCTGTTTGACTGCAGAAAATTAGATGAATAACTATTCCAAACTGTATAAAATAAAATGAATCCCAGGTAGATTTCCAGCACCTCATTTGGGTGTTTCAACATCACAGAGCTGGTGGATGTTAAAAACCTTGCGCTCCTCCACCTTCTATTTGAGGATGCCCCACAGATGCTCAATAGAGTTTAGGTCTGGAAACATGCTTGGCCAGCCCATCACCTTTACCCTCAGCTTCTTTAGCAAGGCGGTGGTCTTCTTGGAGGTATGTTTGGGGTCATTATCATGTTAGAATACTGCCCTGCAGCCCAGTCTCTGAAGGGAGGAAATCATGCTCTGCTTCAGTATGTCACAGTACATGTTGGCATTCATGGTTCCCTCAATGAACTGTAGCTCCCCAGTGGTGGCAGCACTCATGCAGCCCCAGACCATGACACTACCACCACCATGCTTGACTGTAGGTAAGACTTGTCTTTGTACTACCCACCTGGTTGCTGCCATACACACTTGACACCATCTGAACCAAATAAGTTTATCTTGGGCTCATCAGACCACAGGACATGGTTCCAGTAATCCATGTCCTTAGTCTGCTTGTCTTCAGCAAACTGTTTGTGGGCTTTGTTGTGCATCATCTTTAGAAGAGGCTTCCTTCTGGGATGACAGCCATGCAGACCAATTTGATGCAGTGTGCGGTGTATGGTCTGAGCACTGACAAGCTGACCCCCCACCCCTTCAACCTCTGATATTGTTATACAAGCTGTACACTCACTACTTTACATTGTAGCAAAGTGTTATTTCTTCAGTGCTGCCACATGAAAAGGTATAATAAAATATTTACAAAAATGTGAGGGGTGTACTCACTTTTTTGAGATACTGTATATACTGTTTGAGTTCAATGTTAAATAAATATTAATAAAAACACAAAAAAGCAAAAATGATACGTCCTTTCAAGAAAGGATCTACAGGAAAGATCAACAAGTAATATAATGTGTTTCTGGGGAAATCAAAAGACAAAATATGTTGTATTAATGCTGGTAACAGACTGCATCAAATGTGTCATTTTTGGTTTTGCCAATAACTCCACTTAAATTATGCTTACATGTTAGCTTTTTTAGTGTAATACTTGTGCTTATTTTCAGTTTATAGAACATTTTATATATTTGATACACTTGTAAAAATGGTTGTTAGAGTAGTTGATGCTTGAAATAGACATCCAGGAGAGGAAGTGAGTCAGGCTTCAAACATGCTTGGGACAAACATAAATACATACTAAGGCAAAAAAGTAAAAAAAAAAATAATGGGCAATACCTCATGGATCACTTTTTTTCTGTGCTGCCACTCTTCTCTGTTTCTATTTAGCTGTTCTGACTGTTTTCCTGTTTGGCAACTGGGGTTCCTTTAAGTTTAGAAAATAACAGATTTGGTGTGATATTGCTCAGACATGAATCCAGAGAGCACTGATCAGGTGGACAGGAACTGTCTCCAAATACTTCAAGGTGATTACTCTTTTCTGTAAGTCAAAAATAAGCTCTTGTTCACGCGGCAGATTATGCCCATATAGCATGAAAGTTCTGAACTTTCCATTTTCTTCTTACAGAGTCTCGACTTCCAGGTGCTGTGGACAGACAGCCAATTGAAGTCTATTAGTATGCAAAGGCCTGAAAGATACAGCCACCAGCGGCTGTGTCTATGCAGTCACTGCATCCTAATAAACTTCAATGGGCTTCCTGCATGCAGCACCTGTACGTTGAGATCCCAGGTAAAAAACGTCCATTCACACTATATGGACATTATTGAATGCATGAATGAAGCTTATCTTTAAGAAGAAATGGGGAATCAATGCTGTGCTTCACATGGTAGTTTTCAGGGAATTAATAACAGTGTGCAGCCAGCAAGCAATTTGGAGTATGTGATCATGCATCGGCAATTGTGGAAGCAGGTGGCTCTGTTAAACCATGAGGATGTTGGTCAAGTGGACAGATATAAATATCTGCCACACAATAATCCCTGGTAGGTGCTGTCATTAAAGGGGTTGTAAAGGTTCACATTTTTTTAAATACAAATAAAATCACAAATATGTTATACTTATGTGCTCTGTGCAAGGGTTTTGCACAGAGCAGCCCCAATCCTCCTCTTTTGGGGTGCCCTGTTAGCGCACCTGGCTCCTTCCCTTCACCGGTGCTGCCACGGAGAGCCGCTATCCATGTGGGCACGCATACATAAATGTTCCCGAGTCCCACTACTGCGACCATTGACACAGACAGCGGGACTCTGCCCCGCCCCCCACTGTCACTGATTTGATTGACAGCAGTGGGAGCCAATGACTCCTGCTGCTATTAATCTATCTAATGAGGACAGAGACAGTGGCTGGAGCCGCTGCGCTCGTGCACATCGCATGAACGGATGGACTCAGGTAAGAAAAAGGGGGGCTATGGGGGGCAGCTGCAGCAAAGAAGATTTTTCACTTTAATGCATAGAATGCATTAAGGTGAAAAACCTTGAAACTTTACAATCCCTTTAAAAAGCCTCTGGCCAAGGGCACAAGTACTGAACAAAAGTGTCTATACCCCATCTAGAACATTAGGATTTTCACACTGTTGCCAGCCTAAATGCTGAGCATTGTGTTATTATGGTTATTGTTTTGCTAAACTATTTCTTTCAAAAATAAATGTTGCTTTTTAAGTTCTATAAACTTTTGATATTGTTTCCAAAGTGGACAATGTCACTGGATGTCAGGCAATGTAACACTTTAGAGTATCTCTAGGCTAGGCAATGTTATTTTACAAGCATGGTTGATGCAGAAAATAAAAGGTGCATTGAAAGGGAACAGTGAAATATGACATGGACACAGGAGGAACTGAAAGTGCGAGGTCCTTCAGAGTCTGAGAAAAATGCTGTGAAGACAAGGCCAACCTGACCAGGGCAAATGCAAATGGCTTATTGAATGTTTTAATTCCTGGGGAGAGAAGAATACATTTGCTGTCATGATTGTTGCTGATAATGTAGATGTCAGCATAGAAGCCAGTACTGCTCTTGGATACATGTCAGTTGGCTCGGTTAATACCAGCTTGCCCAGCTGCCTCACTTTTCATTTTTTCAGTCAAATAAAATCAGAAGAAATATTTTACCTTATACACTAGAACAGCACTGCAATTTTGGGTTTCAGAGGATTATCCAGAGAGAACATGTAATACATCTTTTTCCAGTTAGTGTGACTGAACCAGACATGCTTCATCATAAAAGGGAAGGCTATTATTTAATTGCTGATCAGATAATTAAATAAGTTTTAGCAGTTAAAATATTGAAAGGCCATCTTGTCACTAGGCCTGTAGACATAACTGGTACCACCCACTGATGAAAGAGAACTGGTCGTTGTATTTAAAATTGGGGGACACCCTTACTATAGAAGGAATAGCAGCAATTGCAATAGCGATGTTATATGAATAATTTTTAGTGGGGGCACATCATTTACTCTGAGGAAGCCTACTATTGCCTTCAAATGACATTTGCTTTGCTTTTTTGGAAAAAGGAGGGAATAAAAGGTGGTAACTGCTAACTGTTAAGAGTAAAATGTTTAGGCATTGAGGCTATACACTGATGGGTCATAACTTTATGACCACCCACCTAATATTAGGTAGGCCCCCCTTATGCCACAAAAACAGCCCAGACCCATAAAGGCATGGATGCTACTAGACTTTTGAAGGTATTCTGTGGTATTTGGCACCAAGTAGCAGATCATTTAAGTCCTGTAAATTGTGAGGTGGGGCCTTCCTGGATCCAACTTGTTCTCCTAGCACATCCCATAGATGCTTGATTGGATTGAGATCTGGAGAATTTGGAGGCCAAGTCAAGACCTCAAACACCATTTTTACGAACCGTTTTGGCAGTGTGGTAGGAAGCATTATCCTTGTGAACCAAAGAGAAAGATGTGCGCCGCTCAAGCTGTAAGGGATGATGACCCTGTGTCCACCGCTGAGTCCTGGCCAGGAAATGAGCTTGTCTCAGCTCCAAATGTTAATGTAACAAAGGATGTGTCCCGCAAGCCACACATCATGCAAAGTGGTGAGGTGGGTAGGTGAATGTCAGTCTCAGTGTGGGTTCCTGCTAGGCCACACCCCCACACAGGATGCCATTAGGGAATACCATTTTCATGAAGTGGTATACTTGGTCAGCAACAATGTTTAGATAGGTGATGTATGTCAAGTAACATCCACATGGATGGCAGGACTCAAGGTTTCCCAGCAGAACATTGCCCAAAGTATCACACTGCTTCTGCTGGCTTGCCTTATTTTCATGCTACATGCTTCCCCAGGTCAGGTCAAGAATGTACATGCACCTGGTCATCCACATGATGTAAAATAAAATGTGATTCATCAGACCAGGTAACCTTCTTTCATTGCCCTGTGATCCAATTCTAACGTTTATGTGCCAAGTGTAGATGCTTTTGGCTGTGAACGTGGGTCAGCATGGGCACCCTGACTGGTCTGCAGCTACACAGCCCCATACACAGATATATTGTAATTCTCATTTCAAAAATAACTATGTGGAAAAAAAGTTGCAAAATGAAGATCAGCTATGAGTAAAATAGTCACTGCCAACTTCTGTTGCTACTTGGAGTATTGTATCACGACTAATGAACCTACTTTTCCAGGCAGCTGTCAAACACATTTTCCTCTTGTTCTCTTTACAGACAATCTCTTTAGCAGTACACCCTATTGTGGTGTGCTGTTGTTTCTCAGCTGCTACAATATATTTTGATATATCCTGCTTCGGAATTTACTATTCCAAACAACAAGCCTATTTTACTAGAAGTGAGTGTGATAGGTACTACTTGAACACGCAATGATGGTCGCTACTTCCAAAGAAAAATGTAAGCATGACTCTATGATCTAGAATGCTTGTTAATGCACTCTCCTCACTCTGCAATAAAATACCAATTAAATATTGAACACACTTAAATTGTCTGTTGTTAGTTTTCAAAATCTGTAGCTTTAGTATTATGTACAGTATCTCACAAAAGTGAGTACACCCCTCACATTTTTGTAAATATTTTATTATACCTTTTCATGTGACAACACTGAAGAAATGACACTTTGCTACAATGTAAAGTCATGAGTGAAAATGTCCAAATTGGGCCCAAAGTGTCAATATTTTGTGTGGCCACCATTGTTTTCAAGCGCTGCCCTAACACTCATGGGCATGGAGTTCACCAGAGCTTCACAGGTTGCCACTGGAGTCTTTCATTTCTCCATGACGACATCACAGAGCTGGTGGATGTTAGAGACCTCATCTTGGAGCTGTGTTTGGGGTCATTATCATGTTGGAATACTGCCCTGCGGCCCAGTCTCCGATGGGAGGAGATCATGCTCTGCTTCAGTATGTCATAGTACATGTTGGCATTCATGGTTCCCTCAATGAACTGTAGCTCCCCAGTGCCGGCAGCACTCATGCAGCCCAGACCATGACACTCCCAACACCATGCTTGACTGTAGGCAAGACACACTTGTCTTTGTACCCCTCATCTGGCTGCCGCCACACATGCTTGACACCATCTGAACCAGATAAGTTTATCTTGGTCTAATCAGACCCCAGGATATAGTTCCATGTCCTTACTCTGCTTATCTTCAGCAAACTGTTTGCAAGCTTTCTTGTGCATCATCTTTAGAAGAGGCTTCCTTTTGGGACGATAGCCATGCAGACCAATTTAATGCGGTGTGCTGTGTATGGTCTGAGCACTGACAAGCTGACCCCTTCAACCTCTGAAGCAATGCCGTTTCCCAAAGACAACCTCTGGATATGACGCTGAGCATGTGCACTCAACTTCTTTGGTTAACCATGGCGAGGCCTGTTCTGAGTGGAACCTGTCCTGTTAAACCGTATGGTCTTGGCCACTGTGCCGCAGCTCAGTTTGAGGGTCTTGGCAATCTTCTTATAGCCTAGGCCATCTTTATGTAGAGCAACAATTCTTTTTTTCAGATCCTCAGAGAGTACTTGCCATGAGGTGCCAATTTGAACTTCCAGTGACCAGTATGAGAGAGTGAGAGTGATAACACCAAATTTAACTCACCTGCTCCCCATTCACACCTGAGACATTGTAGCACTAACGAGTCACATGACACTGGGGAGGAAAAATGGCTAATTGGGCCCAAATTGGACATTTTCACGTAGGGGTATACTCGCTTTTTTTGCCAGCGGTTTAGACATTAATGTCTGTGTGTTGAGTTTTTTTGAGGGGACGGCAAATTTACACTGTTACACAAGCTGTGTACTCACTGCTTTACATTGTAGCAAAATATAATTTCTTCAGTGTTGTCACATGAAAAGATAAAATATTTACAAAAATGTGAGGGTTGTAGTGCCCATTCACATAGGGGCGACTTGCGATCCGACTTGAGTTGCCTCAAGTCGCCCCAAGTCTCTTGACATCTGAAATCCCATTGAAATGAATGGGAGCCATCTTAATATACGCGACTGAAGTCGCTCCGACTTCAAGGCGACTTCTGAAAAGGTTCCTGTACTACTTCTAGGCGACTTCTATCTGACTTGTGCCCATAGGATTCAATAGAAGTCGCCTCAAAGTCGGATCCCCCATCTACATGGAAGCGACTAAA
>BLSH010225147.1:888223-899088 GCA_018402905.1 Glandirana rugosa
TAGTAGTGGTCTACACTTTTCAATACATACAAATACACGTGTCATATATCCGACTAGTGAAATTAAATGTGAACCAAGTACCTAGAGATTAAAAGAAGTAAACATAAACCACGTGAATAAGATATAATAATCATGATCGTGACGTTAAAAACGAAGCGAAAGTAGGAATAGATCAAGTTGCCTCCAAGTTGCCTCCAAGTAGCCTGCAAGTAGCCTGCAAGTAGCCTGCAAGTTGCCTAGCAAAGTCGTGCCTGAAGTCGGATCGCCCCTGTGTGAATGCAGCCGTACTCACTTTTATGAGATACTGTAGGTAGGTATAAACATGAACTGAATTACATTTAGCTTGCTAAAGTACTGCATATTCTAAACAATTGCCACGCTTTTACATAACATATTTGTTTTCTCCTTTCCTCAGGGAGGCTTTCCTGATTGTGACAACAGTAATGTGTAAGTAATGTGTGTTGAAATGTCCACGGATAGTATAGGCTCAATTAATTAATCTAATGCATAGATAAGGATGAAAGCGAAGCAAAAATTGCAGTGCTAGTACTAATAATATAGAATAAGTGCACCAAATACAAATGAAGAAAATTAGAGATCCATGAACCAAGTGTAAATTAAAGTGATCAGCCTATATACTGTGCACATAAACATACATAACTTTTCACATCTGGTGATGATTAACCTCCTGCCGACCACTCATAGTAAATATGCTGCGAGCAGGTCGCAGATGCAGGCTCGACAGCGTACATGTACTTTGTCAGCTTGCTTCTGGGTTTGAGAGCGCACATGCGTGTGCCCCCTGCCAGCCCATGCTATCGTTGGACACAATACAAGTTTGGCAGCAGATTTCAGCCAATTATTCCAGCTGAAACCTGCCTATCGGCTGTGACCAGTCAGACATAGAGTTCTGTGTTTACAAACCCACAGAACTCTGTGTATCGTGAACAGTGATTTGACTGTTTTTTCTCCCTTAAAAGCAGGGAGAAAAAAAACTGATGGATTAGTAAGTAAAAGCAGCACCCATTACACACATTACACTAGTTAGGCACACAGCTAACCCTCTTGATTACCCTCTTGATGTTAACCCCTTTCCAGTCAGTGTCATTAGTACAGTGCCAGTGTACAGTATTATTAATGATCACTGTATTAGTGTCACTAGTAATGTCAGTGTCAGTTAGTGACCCTCCCAGCCAGTGTCTGTTAGCGCCAGATTGCCCAGCACCCTATCACAGTCACACTATAAGTCACGAATCACCGCCATTACAGTAAAGCGTCTATAGCTGCGTAAATTCCAGTATATACCATCTTTTGTAGATGCTTTAAAGAGGAGTTCCTTGTAGCTGCTGACTTTTGTAGCTGCTGACTTTTAACTGGGTGGAACTCCGCTTTCACTTTCACATAAACCAATTAATATACACGTAGTGGGATTTTTTTTTTTTTTTTTACCAAAGACATGTAGCAGAATCCATTTTTGCCTAAATTTATGATGAAATCTTTGTTTAATTGGATATGTTTTATAATGGAAAGTAGAAAATATTATTTTTATTTCAAAATGTTTAATAGTAGTAGTAATAATAATACGAATAGTAATAAAGCACACAGTGGTGATCAAATACCACCAAAAGAAAGCTATATTTGTATGGAAAAAAAGATGCATTAAATTTGCATACAGTTTTGCATGACCACACAATTGCCACTTAAAGTAGTGCAATGCTGAATAGCAAACAATGCCCTGGTAATGAAGGGAGTAAAACCTTCCGGAAGTGGTTAAACAAAACAATCTAAACATATAATGCTGTATGGCAAATATACTTTCTACAGTGTTTTAAAAGTGCTGGGTGCTAAAGCCCAAACAAAAGGAATATTCTGGGCACAACAGGAATTGCTGCTACACCTGTGGTCTACACAGTTAAAGTGTCTTCAGGAGCTCCTGAAGACATCCATTTTCAATTAAGAAACCTGTTGGGTGGGCTTCCCAGCTAACGTCACTTCCTTCACCGAGTACCACAGGACCACAGGTGTAGCGGCACTTCCTAGTTATCCTAAATATACTCTATACAAGTACATGTGTATTTGACCTTGTATTTTGTGCCTTCAAATAAATAGTGTTTTGCTATGGAGGCTCTCTTTTCCCTTCTCTCTTCATGACTAAGAATTTAGGGATAGGTGTTACAGAGGCCAATTGCGGCACCAGGAACATCCACCACCAGAGTGACACAGAGAAATTTTTTTAATCTACTTAATTAGTTAATAGGTAAAAGGTATCTGGTGAGTGCAGGTGGATGTTGGGGTCACCCAGGATTACACTGTTTCACAGATAAAATGTGTGACACAAGATTGACATTGTAGTCATGTTTTGCACAGAAGATTCCTTTGTTGGACTTTAGCACCCAGCAATTATAAAGCACTGTTGAATGCGGACTTGCCATACAGCACCATATGTTTAGATCATTGTTGTTTAATCATCACTAGATGTGACAAGTTATGTAAGTTTATGTGCACAGTATATAGGTTGAGCGCCTATTTTACACTTGGTTCATTCAGTTGTAATTTGCTTCATTTATATTTGGTAAACTTATTTTATTTACATATATTATTTGTAGTGACACTGCTATTTTTACTTTATTTTCATGATTTAGATGTTTGGGGGTTAAAGCGTTTGTTAACCCAAAAAAAAAAACAGATCCTGTTCCATTAAAGCATGTGTCATTTGGCCCCCTGCATCACCTGAAATACCTGGCTGATCCTGCCTTGCTATACCTTTCCTCCTGTATGCTGACCATGATATATCAGGGCTGCTGAGCCCTGACACCATGGTCAGCATACGTGCCTCCCTCATCTGCAGCCCTGCTCTCTGTCTCCGTCCTCTCCCCCCTCCCCTCTCTGTATGCTCGTGTCAGTGCCTGCCCCCCCCCCCCCCCGGTCCAGCTGCTCTCATACTTAACATTATGCTTCCATCCCCTCTGTATTAGAACAATAAGTTCCCCTGTGTCTGTGTTATATCATAAATATGCTTATCTGTACTGATAACACAGTGTCTTCCTGCATTCATGTGACTCCTCAGCTCTCTTCTCTCCTCCCGGCTGACATCATAGGAACTGTCAGCTGGGCAGAGGAGAGGAGAGAGGAGGCAACTGATCGCAGGAAGACGCTGTGTTATCAGTACAGATCAGCATATTTATTATATAACACAGACACGGGGAACTTATTGTTGTAATACAGAGGGGATAGGAGCAGTTTATACAAGTGGCTGAACAACCACCTTAAGCATCTCAAGACATTAGCTTTAAAACACAAATATGTTCAAGGGAGCGCAGGGGATCATTAATATTTTTGAACATGTATAAGGATGCATATTTTTGAAAAAGTGACAGTTTTTTTTAATGAGAATAAAGCAAACAAACAAACAATGGAAATGTACACATTTCAATCACATGATTAAAATAAGGATCCTTATTATTTGTGTTAAAGCTTCATGAATTGTCTTTCTATGATGCCCATGTGACATTGCAGTAGCACAATTGGAAGACGGGGACAGAATTGTAAAAGGGCCATCGGTTATATTTAAAAAAAATGCTGCAGATTTAAAAATATTAACAATGATTAGTGTAACTAAATTACATTTGGAAGATTATTTGAGATTTTAGCTATTGGATTTACAAATATTTTAAAAATAAATATCAGTATTGCCATTTAAAGCTTTGCAATTCATGGTATAGCAAGAAAAGGGTGTATTTATCAATGATTTGCTGGTGAAATTTGCCCAGTGAAAATACAGGTACATTTTCCAAAGAAAGATTTTACAGGATTCATTTGGCATTTTCTGGCAGTATAGTTCTGATAGTATAGTATTGGCTATTTTTCACAATTAGATGAATATTTGTAAAAATGTTTTAGGCAAATTTTGTTAACTACTTTCTACTTGCCACTAGGGAACAGGTAGGTGGAACAAGAACTCACCCCTGCTGGCACTCTCTCCTGGGCACCAGGTATGTAAAAAGTCAGTGCCAGTCAGCACTGGGTATGGTGCTTGGGGCTCTATTTTTTGGCAGAACCCCTCTTAAAGCACCCAGTCAAGGATGAAGTGCATGTGAGCTGCACACTTGCTGTAGATTTACCAGCATGCAAACTTGATGCTACAGGTTGGTTAGTTTGGGGAAGGGGCATGCCATTATGTTTATTTAATAAAATAATTATTACAAAAGGCTATGTTTTAAGCATTGGGTGTTTTTTTGAGAGATGTAACCATAGGAAATGGCAGTCTCTCTCCCTAAGCACCAGTGCCAAAGGGCTAACAGGCAACAAGCTCTTTGTTACCCCCAGTGCCCACGAGGAGGTGACAGCAAAGGGGCGCTTATTTTCCAAATACCTTCCTCTAAGCACTGACCAGAGAAATGGTGTAAAGGTGTAAGTGAAAGTTTAAAAAACAGCTCACCACACAAAAAAAAAACTTTTTTAACTAATATTTAGATTTTTCAGTGTCCAGTTATGTCAGAAAATGTCCTGTGACATCTAATTTAATGCCAGCAGCACATGGGAAGGAGGAACACAGTCCTTCTTCTTTACTGCTAGAACTCTCATTCAAGCACTGTCAATGCTGGGCACAATTGTATGTGCCCAAAGAACTCTGGGATGGAATTCCCTGTGATGTCACTGCCCATATGTGGACTTAGATGTGATGTCACATCATTGTACATATCTGGACTAATTTCCAATATGGACAATGTCATGGTGTCCTAAATCCTGGACCCTGCATTCAATATTTCTGGTCTCCCACAGCACACATATCATGGAAATGCAATTACTTTAGTAGATATAAACTGCTAAGCACCTTTTCTCATCAGCAGTATATAGCAGTCTTATGACTTCTACAAGTGTTTGGCCGAGCACTGATTAAAGCTTGTAGGAGGAGTTTTCATTCTGCTATGACTGTCCTATGGGGCTGCATGACCCCTGACCTCTGTCTGGACAGTGCTGATTGGGCCTGTGCTAATTACTTGCACCCTCACCCAACAAATAACTCTATAGCAATACATACCAAACTGAGCATGTGCAGAGTGACTCCTAGGGCTCTGTGCTATTAGCAGATGGATTGGGGACATTAAACGAAGGGGTGGATCAAAGAAGACAGAATAACAATGCAGATGATTAACCCCTTAGGTTTCACAGTCAGTATAACAATCATGTTTTACTGCATATACAGACTGATTTTACTGTTGTGGGTTTAGTAACACTTTAAGGGTCCAAGGGAGGTCTAAAATTAGTCTACCAGGGAGGAGGCCAATATCCTCAGTACTTTTCACCAATGAGGGCAGGTAGGTGGGATATAAGCCCTCTCCTTGTTGACAACCCCTTCTGGGCACCCCTGTTTTTTTAATCCCTCTTTTAAACCACCAACCATAGATGTGCGAAGCACTTTATAGGTAGATTTAGACATGTCCTTCCTTTCCCCTGAAGCCCGATCCACATTTGGATTGCACTTCAGAGGCTACTGACAGGCAATGAGGAATCAATGCAATGCCTCCTTACTGCCTGTTTTAACCCGATTTTTGCCGACAAACACACATTGCAGGTGGTTGCAGGGTGTTTGCAGAGCTTGAATGTATAGCGATAAGCGGGTGGCAAGCCTGCTGATAGCTGCATGCCAGGTAAAGTTTGTTGCAGGTGCAAAGCACTGTGACCTCAGCATGTAAAAACCTGGGTCCGCTAGCTATTGCAGCTTATGGGCACGTGGTTGGAGGGTGGCAAATATGCTTCTCAACTGCACATTTTTGCCACCCCACAACCGCATGTCTAAACATGGCCTGAAATACACATTTCCCACAAACCAGTGAATAATTTTCTTACTATACAAGGTGAAAAATGGATGAATGTGGGGCAAATTTCAGGGTGAACCTATGTTCACTGAGTGGAAACTGTGTGAATAGTACAGGCCTGGATTCTTATTTAAATGTACATAATATAACTGAATACTAACATTTAAAGTTGATCCAGGGAATATCTGATTGCCTCTTGGGGGATCAGGAAAGAATTGTTTCCCCCACTGGAGCAAATTGGATCATGCTTTGCTTTTTTTGCTTTTCTCTGGATCAACTGTGTGTATTGGATAGGTATATAAGATTGCATGACCCCCCTCTCTTTTATTGGTTGAACTAGATAGACTTGTGTCTTTTTTCAATTGGACTAACTATGTAGCTATGTAACTATAGTGGGTGATTCCTATTTGATGACATTTTTCACATGGGTGTAATTTTTTATTAATAAGAAATGTTAAGTTATACAAGCAGCTTTTTTTGAAAGCATTGTCACATCAATACAAGACAAGGTTAATAAACAGTAACCAAAGGGTTTTAAAGGATAAATTTAACAAGAACGAAGGCCTATTATGCATTGCAATCCGAGAGACCATTCTAGTTGGGGGAGGGGGTAAAGGAGATGAGGAGGGTATGGTAATGAGTTGCGCTAACAGTGAAGATTAGTAGTTATGAGAGTAGAAGCTTTCCAGAGAGTCGCATTATCAAGGCTGGTGAGTTAATTGAGTCACTAATGAAGCAAGGAGATGATATCCAAATTGGAGTGGGTTAGCCATAGGGCCCATTCTTTCTGTATTTTTAGTAGAGTAGGGTTGCCTTGGTGAACATGAGTTCCATCTGAAGGTTTTGATTTAGAATATTCTGAGTTAGTTGTGGGAAGGGTATACAGATACTATTCTAGTTCTTTGCTATAGTGAGTCTGGTCGCAATTAAGACGTGTGAGGATGGCGTGGTGTTGAGATTCCCAGGCTTCCAGACCCAGTCCAAGTAGTACTAGCTGAGGAGTAGTTTTGGTATGGTTGCCAGTGAGGTTAATGAAAAGGGTTTGGATAAACTTACAAAAAAAGGATAGCAGTGGGCAAGACCACCAAATGTGGACCGTAGTGCCAGTGTACCCACATTTCCTCCAGTAGGTAGGGGATTGGAAAGGTGCAAACTTCCCTAACGTTGTTGGTGTGAGCTACCATTGATGAGGCAAATTCTGTGCCGATTGCCAATATGAGAGGCACCTAGACACTTTCAAAGTGTAGCACGATGCCATGTATCAATATCAGCCGAGACAATTAGAGTTTGTTCCCACTTTTCCATCTATGGAAGTTCCTTGGGGTTTCGTGTATTGTTGAGCAAGTTATAGAGAGGCGCAGATTCATTTGGAATGGATGTTGAGTGGTTGTAGTTTTGGATGATGTCTGTGGTGAGTGGCTGGTCTGGCCAAGTGCAAAGGTGTGACATACTCTTAGATATTGGAAAAGATCCTTAGTGGGGATGTTATATCTCGTTTGTAAGTCTTGGGAGGTGCGTAAATAATAAATGCAATTTTGCGATGCCAATCTTTTTTGAAAATGTGTGATTTTTTCCAAAATAGCCACTATGATAAACTGAGTGAATGAAAATGTATTCTTGGTTGATAAATGGTCAAATGTCTTATGGAATTATTGATAAATGAACCTCAATTTTTTTTCTGATCTTTATTGATCCAGCTGGTAACAGTAAAGATGGATTGCGTGTGTTAAATAAATGGCAAAATCTTCCTTTTCTTTTAAATAATATAAAGATGACCATAGATGGATAGGCTTTCAAGTGAGAATTCTAAGAAAAAAAAAACTTTGAATTCATGTGAAAATTCTCTAAACATTCAAATGCCATTCACCAGATTTTGCTTGCTTTTAACATTTGATATTGGAATGATTAGACTTTACCAAATAAAAACTATACATACACTGTTAGAATTGTGTTTGTTCAAGAAAAATTTTCTTGTCACTGCGGTCAAAAACAAACATCGATCTGACCCCACTAATGATTAGAAAAACATGAACTTTCTAAGAAACTTCTTTTCCTAAGCATTTTATTCGAAATTCTACTCATCAATGGCCAGCTTGAGGATTATTTAGCAGAAAAACAGCTGTTACCTATAGCAGCCTATACATTTTCATAGCCAGAAAAAAGGAATACATTGCCATGTACAACGGCTCCAGTTTTTATCAACCCTGTCCTGTTTAGCTAAAGAATTTGCTGATTTGTGGTATTTGGGAAAATTCTGATTTCTAGCCTTCTTCCTCGTGGTGCAGAACTGATGATTCCCAGATGGTAGTCTTGTTGCTTCAATTTTCTTTGTGTCTGAACATTGAAGAGGAAAGGCAATGTGGAGGGTAAAGTGAAAGAGATGTCATCTAGGTTGAAGAACTTTGGGAACATCAAATGCTTTATAAATCCCTTTTAAAATTAAAATAAAAAAAAAACAAAAAACATACTGTAAAAAGTACAGTTTGTCTATTGCCTCTCTCCTACATTTTGGGAAAGTGTGAGGCACACACACATTAACAGTATGTTAGTAGGAATATATTGTATATAAACAATTTTTTTTTACTTTTTATGGATTAAAGTTGCCCTCCTAGCATACATTAAAGCACAAAGATGTAGTGCTACCACCTTAGGAAGTATGATGAGTTCTTTGTTCTGCAACTCCTGTATAACTCAAGTCAATGACTATGTTTGAATATGTTAGATTAACTGACAGGAATACTAATCCTATCTATGACAACTGACTCAAACCACATCCATATTTTTCTCTGCTGCAGTCTGCTAACACTTACAAGTCCCTTCCCCACCCTCAGCTTTTGACTAGACAGTGAAAGGAGAAGCAGCAGACTCCTTGCAGTGCAGTACAACTGATTTTGTTTCAGTGACAACCATATTATTTTTCCCATTACTTTTTGTCTTGATGATATTGATTACAAAGACAATTAATTACAGAGGGTGATTCTTCCCAGCCGGAACACAGCAAGCACAGATACACAAACCCTTCCTTGCTTTTTTCAAAAAGAAAAAAAAAATGTTGACGCTATAGATTCACTTTCAGAGGAATGCACTGATGCAGACAGTGTTTTATTCTTAGGTCTCATGTACTCTGGACATTTTTTTTTCCTCCCCTGGCTGCCATTGCTTCAAGGGAGTAAAAATTACCTTAAAAATGTGCCTAAAAAGCTGCATCTTGCAAACTCATTTAGATGTGTCAAGCATTTGGGCATTCATTTCATTGGCCAGAATATTAGTCTATTCTGGCCATTGGAATGAATGAACGCTAAACACGCCTAGCTTTCCAGCACATTTATATGTGTTTATGTGCATTTATGTGCCCATGTGTGTATGGCATAGGCTAACACAGAAGTGCATTTAGAGGCTGAAAAAAAATCAAACACCTGAAAAAGTGTAATTTTTTTTAAACCCTGTGTCCTCGAGGCCCTAAAGGAGAAGTGTGGAAATAAAGAAAAGACAAATATACTCACCTCTATGGCTGCAGCATCAATGTGATGCTGCAGCTGTCTTCTGCTGAATCTAAGCTTGAGAACTGAGCTATCACATGACCGCTGATTGCCCAGTTGCTGGTCTGCCCTCAGCAGAGAGTGGAGACTGCCAAGCCTGTGGAGCCCTTTTTCCAAATGCTGCTCACCAGGGAGCCTGGGACTGCTGTAAGCAGTCAGGTCAGTTTCCCAGAGAGGAGATGGAGAAACATCCGTTTCCTGATCTCATCAGTTATGAATGTAGCCGGAGGTGATTCACAAAAGGTATCATCCACAAATTTTCAATACAGCGGGTAAAAAAATATTTACTAGGATATATGAGATGGACTATACCATATTTACCCACAAAATGGTGATAGAAAGCATTTTTTTTGTATGTTTAATGAAGTTGTATTTTATTGTTAATTCCAACTCCATTACACCTGAAATTGAATACAAATCCATATTATTTTATTTATGTTGCCCAATTACTGATGAGTACATAGTATATAAGATACGAGAGATGGTGGTGGCCACGCCTCCTGGTGATGATGTCCTGGAAGTGATGAAATGTGTAGGGGACGTCTGGTACCGCATCACTTCCACTGGCTGGAATCCTCGATGGAGCGAAACAGTGGCAGACTCTTACACCTATCGGCAGATTATTCCAAGTGCCAGGGGGGGCACTAGAAAATTGTGAGTGCAATATTTTTAATCTATGTCACTGGTCTATGGACCTTTAATACATTCACTGCACTATGATGGTCGTTTAGGCTTCCTCATTCCTACAATACTTTGGGCATGGAGCATATTGGCTTCGGAGAGCACAACACTGATTAGAGGAAATAGCGCTTAACAACCTCCCTAAGTATAGGCTTAGATGCTAATTATATTCTGGTGAGTACGATCCCTGATGGGGGCACTGGTGGTGATAGGAGCTGGTGGTACACCCAAGAGGAGGTATTTTTTTTCACAGCACAGTCACTTTGGTGCAGATGATTTGAATGAACTTTGCACTTTTATTCAGTAGTACTGGGCACTTTATTTACTCAGTTTGGTTGTATGAACTGTTAAAAAATACATGTATGGTGTTTTTTATATTGTATGTTTAGAAAAACACAGGACACTAAATTGTGTATGCCCGTGGAACAGTGCCAAACTACAGTACCTAAAAATCTCCATAGGCAACATTTTAAAAAGCTTTATAGCTTACCAGTTCAGAGTTACACAGGAGGTCTGGTGGTAGAATTATTGCTCTCGCTCTAATGTTTGTGGCAATATCTCACATGTGTAGTGTCAGTGTGATCACTGCTTACATATGTGTGGAACAGACGTGTGCATTTGCCTTTGCGTGTGAGCACAGGGGAGCTGGGACGCTTTAAAGTTTTAATCTATTTTACTATCTATTTCATTATTTTTTTTAACATTGTATCTTTATTTTTATTTTTTTTAGATCAACTTTATTGCTATCATTAACAACATGACAGGTCCTATTTGTGGAGAGATCTTGGGTCTATAAGACCTGTTATTTCACCTCTGGTACCCAAAT
>BLSH010225147.1:907114-920842 GCA_018402905.1 Glandirana rugosa
ACAAAAAGTAATGATATACAAAGATGAAATAGAACCCTTTTTTGGAATAGAAGATATGATATTTTTGTCATTATACGTTCACAACTTTTATGTATGACATATAAATGACATATAGAAAGTTTATAAATTATCTCTTAATCATGAAGGACAAAAACTTATGTCCGAGTCGAAGATTGAAGGCGAACAAGTTAATTCGAAACTGTTATTTTATATCTTCGATTAACCAATGATACGTGTCGACGTGGTCTAAGAAACGTGTGGTCAAAATCATTTAGAGGGGGTTGCACGGATGGTTTACGGAGTCAAAAGTCGGACAAGTGTGCAAAGAATCTGGTGCAGCTGTGCATAGTAACCAATTAGCTTCTATATTTTATTGTCAAAGCTTAATTGAACAAGCGGAAGTTAGAAGCTGAGCCTGTATTCAAAAACAGGAAGTACTAATTCTCTATTAAATATTTGAAAGATATACAGTAAATATACAGTATGTATTTTCAACACTTGCATATTACTGTTTTTATAGTATAGAAGATAAGGTTTTTTCCCAAGATAAAGTAGAAACATATAGTAATGAAAAACATCTGCTATGTTAATTTTCCACATGCATACCTGGTCTACAAGGAAGACAGAATTGTACAATTGGTGAAATTTATGACATTTCATGGATGTGTCATGGTCTTAAATTCCAAATTAGACGTTGGATATGGTTATTTCAGCTTTAAAGGAAAACTTCTGCAGAACCAGCTTAATTCTTTTTGTACAAATTCCCTTTACCGACCACATTCATACTAATCACACACTTCATTATGGCTCCTTTGTCTTTAGTAAAAAATATATGTTTGTCAAGGTTGAAGCATTTAATGCATACAAGGTTTTTGGTTACGTCTATGTAGAAAAATGTCATAATGATTTTACTTTAAAGCTCAACTCCATTTTTTAAGCTTTGCCTAGTTGTGTACAACAACCTAATAAACAGAGGGAACATAAAAACATGATTGTTAGTTAAAGTTGAAATCCAGGCAATACACAGTAAAAATAAATATACCAGAGCTGTTCTACCTGCCAAAGTAGTTCTGAGTTCTGAGATTTTCACAGTCCTTCCACACAGCACAGCTCTGACTGGCAGATCAATAAACCTGTTTTTTCTCTGCTGCAGTTAAGTTATACTTACATGTCTTGCCCTCCCAGCCTCTGACTGGACAGTGAACTGAGAAGCCGCAGACTAATGAGCTGAATAAATACTATTACTATGGATCTCTACTGGCCCTTCAATGTGATGGTTGGTCTCAGTGATCAATAAAGAAATGGGAAGGAATAATCCAGTGGACAATTTTCATCTGCTAAAGTTATCATTTTTATATTGGAGTGTCCCAGGAATTGGGACACACAAGGCACAAGTACCTACTATCAGTTTTCGGTGTATGCATTTTATTTATGATGTTGTTTAGCTTTTTTATGTTTTTTTTAACAAAGGGGTTAAGGTGTAATTCCAGCAGTGGCTTGGCAGCCTTCCAGCCCTCTAATCTCTAATGTAAATACAGAGCAGGTGCTCAGAGAGGCAAACAAGGGTAGCTGAGGTGGGAAGCTGTAAAAGACAGCCTCACTTTCTATAATAATATTAACATGTCAAAGCTTACATGTGATCAACACACACTTTAATAAAATTCAGAAGTTATTTTCATTGTATGTTAGATATGCAGCTTTCATACCCCCCCAACCTGTGAACTTAAGGATGAGGGACAGTTGAGGGAGGCAGTGATCTGCGGGGCGCTACATGTGCCGTAGAAAAAAGTGGGTGAGCCAAGCTGTTAACAGAGAGAGGGGCTTAAGGGACATGGTAAAACAAAACCCAGGCTTTCTTATGCACATAAAATATGCCATGACACATATAAACTCCAGCATAATCATTAAAAATAGCCAACCAGCTTCAAATACCCTGGTCTTCTCAAAGTTAATTTAAACTCTTTAGCTCCTTGCCAACCATCCCACATACATTTACTGTGGGGTGGCGGCTCCTGCACACAGAATCATGTATAGAGATGGGATTCTGCACTTCCGGGGTGATTGGACAGAGTGGAAGGTTTTGATAACCTAATTCACTAAACCCCCCAGCATCTTCAATAACACTTACAACCTTCTCATGCCAGATTTTGAGTAGGAGAAATTACGTTTCCAACCCCCCATATGGCCTGTATACCAGTATTTACAGATTTGCATTATTATACTTTTAGTTTTTTTCATTTTTATATTTTTTTTAATTGTCATTATTATTAACTCATTAGACTGTCCCTGCCCTGTCAAGCAAACGGGATAAACTAAAATGCTTACAAGTGACAAGTGATTATATCTTTCGACTACTGGGTGTCAAGGATGTGCCACTGACTGGCCCAATATGTGCTTGAAGTGCTACCCTGCTCTTCTGTATGTGTCATGTCAGGGAGGGCCTTAGTGAACTTGAGACTAAGACTGTAATTGACTTTTAACAAATCAGAACTGAGATTTAAGACTAAGACTAAAGTTGACGTTTAACAAATCAAACCTGGATCACAGCCAAACAGTCACTGCAAACGTTATTGATAAAATAGATACATTTACTTTGTATATGTTTAAATAAAAAGAATGCACAAACAATTTTCAGGTATAAGGCTGAATTTACAGCAGGGGATCTCTACAATGAGCAGGTGGATGACAGGTCCATGTCCGTTCCACCATGCAGAGTGGACACAGACACAGCCCCACTCTCCTCAATGGGGCAATCGGATGGAAATGGACAGATGATCTGATCCGATGTTTTGGCAGGATTGAATGGAGGCAGGTGTCAGCGGACATGTGAAGAGATTGGAGGGTCTTATCAGGTCCACCTGAAAAACTGACAGGCAGACCTGATCGGAAAGCCATGTGAAACCAGCCTAAGGGGATACAGCTGGGGGTTGCAGTGTACCTAGGGTGCGAGTGTTCATTTTTTGTTGCATGGTAGTGTTCATTTTTGTAATGCATGTACATAGGGACAGGCTGCAAAGAGGCTGCAGGACATCAGCAGTAGAGATGAACAAATCTGTCCAGATGTGATTCGTGCAAGTGTTTGGCAAACTATGGACACTGAGGATGGAAATGGCATATAGGATTGCATCACATCTAGAAAACATTTTTAAACAAGACATAATTTCTTAGAGATTGGGCAGGTATTAAACATACAAAAAAAACTTTGTGTATTTTTTGGATACTGATGATAGAAATAGCACACAAATTTGTACCACAGCAAGAAAGCCTTTCTGAACAGACCCCAATTTCTAAAAGATTGAGCAGGCATTTAGCATCAGTAAAACAATAAATATCGATGTCCTCTTTGGACATTGAAGATAGAAATACAATGTTGTAATATACAGGTTTGCTCCACAACTTAATGGGTAAGTCCACTTTAGTGAGAAAAACATAGCAAATAAAAATAAAATAATATACCATATACCATTGCAAATCAAGTCATGTTTTAAAAAATGATCCTTTCTTTTCAATTTGTAGCGGTGTAATTTTCTGTAAAATGCAATTCAATATGGCTACCTGGATGCACTGTGTACACAGTTGGTGCCCCCTGAAAATGTAATTTCCTGCTTGTGTGATTGGCTGACAGATTTTTCCAGAAGTTTGAAGTAAGATACAAGTCAGATTTTTGTCATCTCCTGCAACAAAAATGTCATTTTTGATGAGATACTTCCAAAGGGAAATCATGTCTAAAAGGATGCAGGCCCTGACAATTCCCTCATTAAATGAAAGTCTTATGGTGCAAACACCCACTTTCTCACAGGTGCTCTGACACAGAGTGTCCTCCACTCACTCCAACATGTCCATAGAAATGAAAATTGAATGAAGAGTCGGCACTTCTGCATGAAGGTAAATAATTCCATTTGTTGCACCTCACCCATGTAAAAAGATAGCAAAGGCTAACGCACATCGGCGTATAGAGCCTTGTTCACAGCATGTGAACAAGGCTCTATATGGCGATACGCATTAGCCTTTACATGGGTGAGATGCAATAAATGTAATTATTGACCTTCACACAGAAGTGTCCACTCTTCATTCAATTTTCATTTCTATGCACATAGATCACCCAGAGGGGAATGGTTTTACTCAACAAAAGTTGAGCTGCTCTTTAAATGCTTGTTTGGACACTTAACATTATGCAAGAGTGTGAGATGGGGAATCTTGTCAAGCAGAACAAGGCCACACACAAGAGTTTAAACGTATAAACCATTTAGATTTGTACATCACATAAAAGAAAAATGGAGATCCTTTGCTATTGGGCTCCAGCATAACACTTCTTCACATTAGGAAATAGTCTGTCCCCAGAAGTCACCTAAAAAGACTTAAATCATAGTGGGTATGCAGTATGTTTATTGATTTATGCATTGAAGGACATACAATTAATCATAGGTTTAAGAGAAAAATAAATTAATTTGATGCAGATTCTATTACACTACTTCATTAAAATGTTTTATTTTTTTCTCTACACATTGATAATTATCTCAGGAACAGAATATTCATTGCTGTCATCCTATACACTAAACTCACAAACATCTATGCATACCTCCTTTCACTGAACTTTTAACAAATTTATTCTTGCTGTAAATTAGCATCTCATCCAGCCTGTCTTGATTAATAATTTAATTCTGGCATTAATCATCATTACTCGCAACCACAGATGGCAAAAATAGTAACTTGTGCATCTATCACATGACTGTTTTCCAAGTATGCATAACTGTATAAAAAAAAGTAAAAAAAAAAGTCTATTATTGTTAAGCAGTGAGTAGAATCAAACTACTAATTTCTTAGAACATGTTTAATGTGCCATTTAAGTAATGGTAATTACCAGCAGCTGTGCATTGAAAGCAATGGTTATATACTTAACTAGGCCGTAATGTGTTTAATGGTGCGGTGGCAGGTTGAATAGTCTGCATTTACAAAGTGTGAGCAAGTAAGGGGGCAAATGATATGCTGCAGATGAAAGATGTGCATAAGCAATAGGTTTTAACTATGTTGTAAAGTTTTATCGATATGTAAGAATATTATTTTAAAGAAATCAAAGCGTTCCACAAGAAAGTTTGACGTTATAATGAGATCATCCACTTTATGGCAGTAAATTAATGGTTTTATGGAGTCACACTTATATACTTTGAAGATCATAAAAAGGTGCCTGCATTCATGAATCAAATTCATTAACCAATATTGATAATAGGTAGGGAGCTCAAGGGATTGGCTAGTCTACAAGTGGTCAGCTGTTCTATGGCTGAAAGACTACATTCAGACAATAATTGATAGCTGCTTTACTGTGCTGACATGGTTCTGGAAATTACAGAGAAGCTGTCATTAGGTTTAACATCAGAAAATGTTCAGCATTGGCACTTAACATTGTTATAATCACTTCCAGAAAATTAAGGCTGTAAAGTTACTGGTATGGTCTGAATACTGGCAGGTGCATATTTTAGATATTTATATTTCCTAAAAAAGAGATCTGGCACTGAATTTTAACAACACCCATTTCATGTGTGTCTGTGTGTATGTAGAGGTAAGTAGGCAAGTGGGAAGTATAAGTAGATAGGTAGATACAGGGGCATAACGAGGATTTTGAAAGACCTAGGGCACATTTGGGCACTTAAAGGAGAGTAATAATGTAGAGCAAATGGTGGGTGTGGCAGATTGTGCTAACAGTAGGAGGGGCTAAAAGAGGTATGATTTAAATGGAACCTGAACTTGGGTGGAAAAGGAGGGGAGAGAGAGGGAGATAGAGAAAAGGTCAGAGAAAGAGAGAGAATGGGAGGAGAGGAGATAGGGTGAAGGACGGATGGAGAGAAGGGGATGAGATGGGGTAGAGGGGAGAGAGTAGAGAGAGAATGAAGAAAGGCGGTATGGAGAGGGAGAGGGAGCGGTAGACAGAAGACAAGGCAGTAGAGAGAGGAAAGGGAGATAGAGAAGGGGATAGAGATGGAAGAAAGAGAGAGAGAGAGAGAGGGGAAGAGGGAGAGAGATTGTGGAGAGAAGTAAGAGAGAGAGAGAGACAGAGAGGGAGGAAGGGTTTTCAAAACGTGTAGATGGTGTATTTACATCATTTACAAATCACTCACTATTTATACAACCCCAGGCTCAATCACTAAGCTTGGTCTCCCCCAAGGCAAGACAGTGCATAAACATCAAGCAGCCAAAATCTGAGCTGCAGATTGTAATTTTAAATATGCTGCCAGTGCCCACACAACACCCTCCAAGGTCCATAGGCACAGCAGCAGTGCACAGGCAACCATCATCAGATACAGCTGCTGGCCATAACCCCCCCCCCCACACACACACACACACAACACCTTATACATGCTCAGTGTGCATGTCCTCACTGCACACTCAGGGGTTAGAGTGTGGGCACAAACACTCAGCTACTAGCTTCTGTCCCAGCTTGCCACCTGTCAGACCTGCAGCACAAAGTGGAGTTTCAGAACACTCAGCTCTGTACTTCAAAGCTGACAGCCATAAACTGTATAGATATATAAAAACTGCAGGCAGTGGCAGGGCTAAGACCATGGGAACCACACCTACCACGGAAACATATACCCTGGATGTCTTGCGCTAGTTTTGCCTCTAGATAGATAGATAGAACAGCATTTAAAATGTGTTTGTTTTTTTGAAAAAAAATGTTTTTTTCAATCAAATATATCCTGTTGCAAACAGTTTGTCCTTGAAATAACCAATGGATAATTTAGTATTCACATATGACTGCAAAGCCCCATTTTCAGCAGTGATAAATCCAGTGTTTTAATGGCAGTCCCTCTTAAATCTTCTTCTTAAACTCCTCTTAGAGTTTAATTAACTATGTTTAAATGATAACTATTTGATAATCTAAGAAACTTTTGCAACTGTATAAGCACAGCTGAAACCAGGTATTCCGTTAAAAAGTAAATAAATTATCTTTTTTTAGGTTGCAAGCTAGCATTCCAAAAGTTCACTTTGGAGTTCAATATGGCCAAAACAAGATGCTTTTTTTTTTAAGGAAACACATTAGTCTGTTTTGTTTGAGGTAGAAATGGCTATTTCATATTTTAAATTGCAGAGAAAACTGCATACAAAGGATGTTTACAGATTCTCTGCAAGCTGATCCCTTGAATGGTAAGGAAACCTCCAGACGAAGCTGTGTACTTACCTAAGAGGATCCTATCATTTTTCCAGTTTCATTTAATTCTAGGGGCCACATTATACCAATACAAACATCAGGCGAAGAATAAGCTGGTTGGTACAATTACTACAGTAGACTGGCCCTTGTAGCAAGGGCTTTACCATAGGAGAAAAATGCCCCACAAGCTAGTCACACCTCTTGAAATCAATAGGTCTGTATACTAAAGATTATATGCATTCTTTGGAGCATCCTCGTAGTGGGATCATAATCATTTATTAACTGTTTAACTCTTTTGCATTCCATGTTACTCTTAACTGACATTGATTTCTACCCATGTATTACTACTTAATTATGATTGATGATGCCCACCTTTAAATCATTGTTGAGTTATACATATCTTTCCCACCATCTGAACTACTCTAGCCAAACTTGAAATATTTGATATATGAACCATTCTAGCTACAAAAGTATTTAAATTCTGCTCAGCCACCCTTATGATCTACAGAAGGCTGTTCCACCTTGTAGCTTGCCAACACATTTTACATATCATTAATGGTCACAAATTTTGAAAGTTGGTTGTCTAAGAGAAATAAGGCTTAGCATTTTAATTTTTGTTTATATCCACCTATTTCAATATTACTGTGCTGACAAAGCTTTTAATCTGCATGGTCTAGTTAATAGTTTTGTTTTCAAGGTACTAATGCACAATTTTTTATGTTTATGATTATGAAGGGGTGCTTATTATATATCCTGCGTTTATTGATTATTTACGTAAGCTTATTTTCAATTATTATCTTAAGGGGGAGCAGGAGTGTTTTATTAGTGATTCAAATAAATATGATTTACTAGGATAATATGTACTGAACTTGCTAAGCTGAAAGGTAATCAAACATAGAAATAGATTTTGGCAGGAGTATACACAAAGTGGATTGTTTCTTTGTATGTGTAAAAGCTGAATGGTGCCTAAAATAAAGGTCAAAGCTATGATAGTGAGAGGTTCATTTACTACTTCATTGTGCAAAGAATGCTGGGTTATGTGGGCTTTTACCACAAGTCCAGAAACATTTTTCAACACTTCTGCTTGTTCCAAGCAAATATAATTGTTATAAGCATTAGCATACTTTGTTGGTCTTTAATCTAGCAGTCTTGTCAACTCCTCTTTAGATCAAATAATACTTTCCTATGTGGTCATTTGTTCAAACAATACAATGGTCTCAATCCATTTTTCTTTTTTTTCTTTGAGCAGTATTATTTAACCTTAAATTAGGACTTTCTGTAAGATCCTTTTCTTTTGTTTAGTGTCAGTAATAATGATGAACAGACCAGGCAAAGTTCGATTCACTGGACATTCAATGAACCTGGCGGTAAGTTCACAAACCCTGAACATAGCACTAAACCCAATTGAAGTCAATGGGCATTGAATCTTGTTTTTTTTCTGGCCTTTTTCAAAGCTGATTCATAATGGGTAGTTTGTCTCTACCATGAGGGACATGTTCCACACCAATAATTTCTTTTTAAATCCCATTCGACATGGAAAGGGTCTTTTAATTTGGCTTAAAGACCATAAAGATCAATATTAAAAATACACAACCTAAATAAAATAACACAATTTGTCAATGGCTTAAACTTGAATATGAAGTGAAGGAGCAGTACAATCTCGTTCCCTAAAAGTGACATTTTATTTTAATTTTAAAAAACAAGTAAATAATGACCATATTTGGTCAATGTTGTCACCCAGGATTCCAGCCAGGAAACTGTCATTTGCAAAGGAAGTAAGTCTTGGAGAGGATCTACATCTGGTTCTGGACAATGTGATTGACTTTAAACTTACATTGGGGGACATTGTTTATTTTTTATGATTTGTTTTGCTTTTGTTTTTTATTTGTGACTGAGTACCTATGTACCCCATAATACTTCATTCAAGAAGGTGCAGCTATCTGGGGCCTCTGCTATTCTAAAGGGAATGAACATAGCAATCTCCTAATATGCTGGTCCTTCTTGTCCCTCTCCAGCCCACAGAATGCTGATGTAAAAGCTCTTGTTGGCTAATCCAGAAATCAAAGGAAAAATACCAATTTTATTGAACCTACTTAAAGAACTCATAAGACCTAAATATTTATACAAGACACACAAGATAGCACACATTTTTCTTATAATCATGGTTAAACATAATAGTAGACTTCCCCAATATGGATAGGACCCCAACAAAATGAATCAAACAATATTTCCATTAAAGCAATTAAACAACTCATATTTTTTAAATCCAGAAATCATCCAAGATAAAAGTTGGTGGCACACAGCAGAGACTCTTATCAAAAGCTTATTTGGGTGTTAAAGGAAATGAATCCAAACATAACAAAGCAACTAACGTGTTTTGACCAATTGGTCTTACTTATAGTCTTAATCATAGGTTTAATTGGTATCCCCTGATCATAGTGTACCGCCTCAGCTCCCATGCCACATAACACCCATAGCCCACCAGTATTCAATGTCACTCTCAACTTTAATGGTCAGCTTGTAAGTATAGGTGGATGTCCTATCATTCCCCCCTATCATTCCCACCCTTCCCCCCTTTTTTCACTCTTTGACTCAGTCTGACCCAGTGTTTACTTATATGCTGTTCACCTTTGGCATCTGCTACTGACGAGTGGTACCTAAACCACGAAACGCGTAGAGCTCATTGATGCTATGACCATGCAGGCTCTCTGTGCCTTCTCACAAACTCCAAAGATGGGGAAAATCCCTCCTCACTAGGGCTTCGTGAAGCAGGGAAGGTACCACTCCCACTGAATAAGTCACTCTGCTGCAAGGGGTGTCAATCTTGACCAGCACCGTCTGGTAGTCACGAGTGTCCCCATGGATGCAAACACCCGACAGTGCTAGGGTGTAACCTTTCCAGATTTACACAGCTGCTTTTGACCAACGTTATCACACTACCAGAGTCAAGCAGCGCAGTGACGGGTTTCCAGTCAATAGCAGTCACACACATTTGCTTCTCTATGCGACTTGAACATGATGCTGTACATGCAAAGAGAGAAATGTGTCTTTTCATATACGCATTATCACATTGCATGGGTTCATCATTCATGTGACAATTGGCAGCAATATGTCCCAATGCATGATATCGGTAGCACTGTGTATGTACTCTATACCCAGTCCTCTCAATGGTCCCCAAGACCTTCCTGGATTCTTTGGCCAGTCTCCAGGTCTAGAGCCCATAGTCTCTTTAGCCACAGCGGACTTATCAAACTTCCCCATGCCCTTGACCCCCATGCCCTTGACCCCTGTAACAGTCTTACCAGGTCCGCCAGGCGATCTTTCACCCCTGGATACATTGGAATGGGGTGCAGATGGGTGCAACAAGTCCTCAGCAGCACTGCATCTCTGCACGAGGTCCACCAGTTGGTTTGCTGTTTTGGGGTCCCCATGGCTGACCCACCTCCTCAAAGTAGCAGGATGCGCACGCAGATATCAATCCATGACCACCCGCTCCACGATCTGAGGGCCTGGCAAAGTCTCTGGCTGTAACCACTTCCTTGTGAGATTGATCAAGTCAAACATTTGGGAGCAGGGTGGCTGGTCCATGCGGTAGCTCCACTGATGCACCTGTTAACCCTGGACTGCCATGGTGACACCCAAGCATGCGAGTATCTCCATTTTTAGAGACTCATAGTTTTGGGCCTTATCGGGTTCCATATCAAAATAGGCCTTTTAGCGCTCATCTGTCAGAAAAGGTGCTAGCATACCCGACCATTGTCCTTTTTGCAGTCCTTCACGCACAGTGACTCTCTCGAAAGTAGTGAGGTATGCCTCCACATCGTCCGCAGGTGTCATCTTCTGCAGATGGTAACTGGCACGGATCAACTTTTGTTCCACTGGCACAGGAGGTGCGGGCCCGTTCTTTAACTCTACAAGAGCCTCCACCAGCTGGCGGTTGATCTCCTGCTGGGCTTCATGTTTCCTCCCACTGTGCTGCGGCAGTTTGTGCAACTTGGAGGTTAGTCTCCCACTGAGCTGCAGTCACCTGTAGCAAGGTCTTCAAGATATCCTCCATCTTCCACCTGCTCAGAAAGATGTCCGCTGAGTCCACCACGTGTGGGAGATTAGCTTTTGTGGATCACCTTTCCTGGGAAAAAGGTAGCGGAAAGACTATCTTTCTTAAAAGTTTGGCGGGTTGCCAGCTTTATTTAGAAAAGGTTGCAAATCATAAAACAAACAAAACAGTAAAACAAAACCTTTCCATCTGGCACTAAACTAATACAAAGCAGGAGGCCTCTCTATATGATGTCAGGGCTTGTCCCCAACACCTCTAAACAAACAAATGCAAACCTTTACTTCTTTGCAATCTTTAGAGCAACCGAAATCCAGCTCTTAGCTCCCTCAGTTTTAGCACACTGAGACCCAGGGTGAGCTCCTGTGAGATCTCTTCCTGGTAGTTATATCCAGTTGGAGAGGGGTTTGGGTGGACCAGAAACTCCGGGCCGGAACCAGCCCTACAACGGTGGCTGGCAAAGTCAGTGCTCAGACTATACGCCACACGCTGCATCAAATTGGTCTGCATAGCTGTCATCCCAGAAGGAAGCCTCTTCTAAAGATGATGCACAAGAAAGCTCACAAACAGTTTGCTGAAGACAAGCAGACTAAGGACATGGATTACTGGAACCATATCCTGTGGTCTGATGAGACCAAGATTAACTTATTTGATTCAGATGGTGTCAAGCGTGCAACCAGGTAAGGAGTACAAAGACAAATGCGTCTTGCCTACAGTTAAGCATGGTGGTGGGAGGGGGCGTGGCCAGATGTCTGAGTGAGAGGACGTGCTCAGATTAGCTCCTGCTCCCTACTCCAAGTAGATCCTGAGAGCGGACATTACACTGGGCTGTGACAGCGGGAAGAGTAAGTGCAGGCAGCTGGTGTTTTCTTGGGTTCCCCATGTGAGAGAGGGGAAGCAGATCCAGGGGACAGCACTGGAGCCAGAGCTCACCTCCACCGGCAATTAATACACACTGTACAGTGTGTGACAGATGCTGGAAGCCCAGTGACGGATCGGGCGGTCGGAGCCTTCCGGGCAACCCCTGTGAGAGAGGACGGAGGCAGGAGCCAGCCAAAAAATGCTTTGTCTGAAAGGATCACTGTACGGCCGGGCTTGGGAGTAGTCTAACTGTGAGTAACAACCCTACAGTGCTACAACTCCATATATCTGGAGGACTCCTACACCTGTCCCCCTCCACCATAAGAACTGCTGATTGGGATAGCTTGCTTGTCTGCCCCTATCTCACCACAGAACACCACAGAAAACCACAGAATATCACAAAAATGTTGAGTGTTCTCCTGTCTCCACCTCACTATAGAACCATTATTTGTGAGCCCCTGCTGGGCAGTACTGTGAACATCCAGGAACCTGTCTGAGTGACTGAGTGATGGGTGGAACATTTTTTCCCTTCCCCCTAAGTTGTAGACCACTGGCAAGGGGTGAAGGGATACAAAGTGTAGGTGGAATATTATAACCTCTGGGGTAGGTGGTACAAAATGACCAAAAAGAAAGGAGAAGATCAGGCCCCCCAGGAAAATCCCAATACCCAGAAGCTAAAAGATAACACCAAAGAGAGCCAAACACCTGCAGCGGTGGTGGTGGTTTGGGATACTTTGAAGGCTTTTTAAGGGGGGCAGTTAATTCAACAGATTACTAAAATTAAAAAGAAAAACAGGGAATGGGAAGAGGCCATCAAGAGAAGTGGAGGGAGCAGAGAAACGGTATATAGAGGATTCCACAGTGGAGAGGTGTAGAGATATGGTAGATAGCCAACAGAGGTATGGAATAGCAGAATTCAGAAGGGAAGAGAATAAGCGCATATTTAAGAAACAGAGCTCCTTTGTGGAGGGAGAGAGTGTGGGTCGAGCGCTGGCCTTCTTAATTAAGGCAAATTTCCCCACTAATTGTATTACAGCAATAAGAACAACAGAGGATAAAGTGGTCTCGAATACACCAGAGATAATAGAGACATTTAAGGAGTACTATGAGGGGCTATATAAAGGCAGGAAGGGGGGTACATAGGAGGTAATGGTAGGCAGCAACAATAGACCTGGTTAAAGAGTTTGGATGCTTCTCAGGTTTAAAAATAAACTGGGAGAAATCAGCACTCCTTCGGATAGACCCAGTAAGATTCCCGCTAGCGCCAAAAGCCACCCACTTGAAGGTTATGGATAAGTTGAATTATCTGGGCATTGTTCTTTCAAGGGATCCCAACCACTTTATAGTTGATAACCTAGTCCCGCTATTAAATACATTCAAGCGTAAGAGCGAAATTTGGAAATGACTTCCGCTGTCGGCTGCAGGCATATGTAGTCTGATCAAAATGGTTTGGATGCCACAATTGATATATATTGTACATAATTCACCAGTGTGGCTGTTTAAGAAATGGTTCCAAAAAATAGATACCCTGTTTAGGGAATTAATATGGAATAAGGGCACTGCTAGGATCCGTTTAAGTACTTTACAACTACAAAAAGAGGAAGGGGGAGTGGCTCTACCCCATTTGTTGAACTACTATCTAGCAGTTCAATTGCAGCAGGTGGTAGGA
>BLSH010225147.1:942690-971167 GCA_018402905.1 Glandirana rugosa
CTGAAGATGAACACTATGGAACAGGTAATCCTGTTTCGCACAGACTATGTACACATTTTCGTCCAAACAAAGAAGGAAGGTTTGTCGAGAGTCTCGAGAGGAGTGAGACGTCTCACACTGAAGTCGAGGGCCAGGGGACGAAAGACTTTCGAGTTTGTTCGACATATGTAAGACGCGAAGTTTACCGACATCTCCTCTCTTCCGACGTAAGAATACATATTGAATCTTTCCTAAACAAATTAAAGACACATAGTAGACTTCGATCAGTGAAGTGACCCATATACATTCCGGGGAAAGTGTGTCGACGCTGAACTTTCAACGCATTAAAACTGTGCTAAGCACTAAAACTTTGCTAAAACTACGTTAAAGTCCGTTACGGACACGTTTGAACTTCAGATACCTGGAGTTGAGTGTACTTTCAGTCTGGTTTCATCACGTCCCTGATGAAACTTCAATCGTGCTGAACTTCAGCATGTATATACTTACCAACAGTAACTTTTAGTACCCTTTACTGAACAGTTCGCTGAAACGTTACATTTCAGCGTCCTGTTCAACGTGTTCACACCTTCCCCGGATTGTCACATGTTGGTGAAACTTCTACTGATTTTACCTAAAAATTTGTCAAAGTAGTCCCTGCACTACTTTGGTCTGACTTTCATGTGAGTTGAGGTCCATAGACTTCAAGTTTGCACAGGCATTGCCTGAAATTGCATCAAAATCGTTTCAAAATCACGAATCGTGTCAAAATTACGCAACTTTCAAGTCGCAGCTGTGTGAAAGGGGCCTTACATATACCCAGTGAAGTGACTAGCTTCAGATGATACACAGAAATTAAACAAATCCTTTCTAAGTTATACATAAGAATGCAGCCTTCTCTCCTCTACAGCCATTTGAAGCGCAGAATGTATACAGCTTGTTTGAGCTTTCAGAAAGCAGGGGACCGGGAGCTGAAGTCACACTCTGCAGAGTGAGGAGAGCTCTGAGAGCTGTTTGGAAGGAAGAAACAAACCTGCTTTTACACATGTATCAGACACGCTTTGTCCTAATGGACAAGGTATCACAAGTAGAAGTCCAATAGGATGAAGCATGTCTAATACAGACTGCATGGCTAATATTTTACAAGTTTTTATTATTGGGAGGACATGTGCGGACGATCGTGAGGGGCTGAGTATGGTGACGGTCCTAAAAGGGTTCCCGTGGCAATACCGCCTTGATTAACCGCCTGTCTGTAAGTGCAATACTGGGAGGGTGGAGAGTGATGTGTAATAAAGTGTTTTTTTTTAAACGAGATTACACTATGTTTGGCACTCCTTTGTCTCACCCTCCAAGTCTGCGATGGTCGTGAGTCAAGCAGATGGATCATCTACTGGTGTCTTCATGTTAAGACAAATTGTGCTACTGCAAAACACGAGAGTGTAAGGCAATTTTAGCTGGTGAGCGAACATCTATGTGGGGACAGGTGATTGTCCTGTCAACACACATGGTGTGGCGGAGATCAGTCTTATTTACCTTGGTAAAGATATAGATATATGCCTTCAAAGGATTGAACTTTACAAGATTTGGGACTTTACTCCCAGCAACTGGGTGGTGCTGTAAGTTAAACCTTGGAATTACCATTTTGCACAACAGGCGCTGCTAATTACTGTGACTTTTTAATATGTTTTGATATTATAGTAGCTGCTATATAGTGATTTAAATTTGTATCTATAGCGTGGTGTGGGGGATCTATTTAGGTCTGAGATTCATTGTGATCCTATGTACATATAACCCTTATGTATTGTTGGCAGGAGAAAAGTAAATGTTTAATGTTCCCCTTTCCAGGTACAGGTGGTCCCCTAGTTACAAACATCCGACTTACGAATGACTCCTAGTTACAAACATAGGGAGACAACAGGAAGTGAGAGGAAATCCACCCCTAGGAAGGGAAATTCACTCCTGTAAGAGTTATTATGGGAAAAAAGTGCCTCCACTGATGCTTTATCACCAAGGTTTGTTTCCACAACAACCCAAATTTTTCAAAATCCAATTATCAATGGGGCAGGAAATGAGGTGAAACATAGACAGCAAAACAAACATTAGAGGGGTGTTAACCCTTCCCTATGCTATCCAAAAAGCTTAAAAATATTTTTTTTGGCTGAAGCTACACTTAAAAAATGTACCTGTTCCAACTTGCAAACAAATTCAACTTAAGAACAAACCTACAGTCCCTATCTTGTTTGTAACCCAGGGATCGCCTGTATACCACAATTACACTTGTATGACAGCATTAATAAAAAACATTGCTACTTCACAATTTACACTGAAATCTTTTTTAGACAAAAATAAACCAACCAGTTTCTAAGTATAACAGCACAAAACCATGAATAATCTGACGTGTTATGATTTTTTCTTGCTTCTTTCTGGTTATAGCTAAAATAAATAAGTGACATTGCACAGGGAGAATGGTCATAAATATGGTTTCCTGTTTTCGCATTCTCCATGCTCTTAACACCAGAGAAGCAGCGTTAGATAATATAAACAGAAAATATAACTCAGTCAACTGATTAACTTTCACAGAAAAAAATGGTGGGGGGGAATGCAAGAGTGAACCTTCCTCCCATTTCCAGGGTCAGTGGCTGTAATTTGGTCCAGCCTTTTTTGGCTCTGGGAAAAATAAGTTACCTGCCAAACTAAACAATAGGTCTTTCTGCTGCTGAGCAATGTCCAGACAGTCTGGGCCCATTTCCAGATAGAGGCTGGTTTTCAGACCTCTGAAAGTGCTGGAATGAGTAGTGATATTGCTTTCCTTGCTTGCCGTTTAATACAAGGGAAAGTAGAAGCAACATAGAGTAATGAAACAGAGGAATGTCTGTGACATGTTTCTAAAAAGGAAAAATGTGGAGTTTCCAGTCAAACTAAAAGACTTATTGGGTTCGTTTTAAGGCTAAGCTTGACTTCTTAGAACAAACTGCTAGATAAGGAAAACAATTTAGTCAGAAGTAATACGCACTTTTAGACAGCCTAGTCTAGTCCTAAACCTGTTTTGACTCTAGCGTTCTCAATAATTTTGTTTTCAATTCTTCAGCCTGTATAGACCACTGAGGCACATAAAACATTGTGTATCCGAGACAGAAGCCTGATATTCCACAGGACATTCAAAACATAAAAATGAAACATCCACAGTGCTAAGCTCAAATTACAAACTATTAGAAAATATTAGATCTCTATTCATTTTATCTTATGTACCTATTTGATAACTATAACACATTGATTGATTAAGTCCTTTTTACCATTTTGTGACCAAAAGTTATTCATGCCTCGTTGCCCAGGTCAAATTTAGCAGGAACAGCATGTGTCAGTTAACTAAGCAACAATTCTATGACTAATTTGCATACCTAAATAATTTAATATATAATTTTAAGACTATATAGGACATTTATTTGATGTACTGTTTTAATAAAAAAAGAAACTGCTTTGTTTGTATTACTGTGTAGGCTGACAAAATTCATGAAAAATTAAAAACTCAAATTTTACACTTTTTTTTTAAAATTATTTTATTATTATTTTTGATTGTGCAATTGATTCTGACAGTAACACTATTAATAGATGGAATCAGAGATGAACACTGTAGGCTGAAGGCTTTTATTTTTGTCAATGAAGCCTCCAGTCTGCATGTGCTCCCTGGGGTTGATTTACTAAAGGCAAATAGACTGTGCACTTTGCAAAGTGCAAAAGTGCAGTTGCTCCAGAACTTGGTGTATAGGGATAATATATGATCCTTACTGGTTCATATCACAGTATACATGAATAGTGGTTAAAATTAATATATATTCATGAGTAGGCATATATTCATTATGATAATAATTGATATGGTATTATCCTACATGTTGTTAATGAAGCTAAAATTAAGCTAAAATTGCGTCTTAAGATGTGTAATAAACAAACTTGTTTCTAAACCTGTGACATGCCTATAGGTCTTTTGCCAACATGCAATTTACCACGTATACAAGTGTTGCTTTTTGATAAGAAGCCCTATATAAGCGGGTGTCTGTGATACTATCGCCAGCGCGAACGCTGCCGGCTATGAATGTCGCTCTCACGTAATTACGTTAATAAATATTAGAATTTGGAACTCATCTCATCTAAAGGTTATTTGACAGGTCTCCTACAATATAAGGAACTTGAGATAAGAATCTCTATTCGTTAGTAAATGATGGAAGCTTCAATCTTGTGCAAGGAAAGTAAAAAATAAAAATGCAGTTTTGTTTGATCATGATTGGATGATGGAAGTCAGCAGTGCTTCTGCTCATTTACTAGGCCCTGGAGCAAATGCTCTTGCAGAGTGCAACTGTACTTTGCAAAGTGTGCAGTCTATTTGTCTTTAGTAAATCAACCCCTCTATGTCAGAGCTCACATAGTCTGAACCATCTTTATCTGTTCCCAATTGTCAGTGGGTACTCCAGCTGGACTGAGAGTATGCAGACAAATATAGGGGTCTATTTATCAAACATTTGTTGCATGAATGTCAGAAGCATTCATCCAAGATGAACTAAATGTCCCATATTTTCTCTAAAAGATTAATGCCTGTATTATCAGCTCCATCTACTGGCCAAAATGTGGTGCAGTTTTCTGAAGTACCTACATGAGAAAACTATACAGTATTTTGGCCACTAGATGGAGCTGACAAAACAAATGTGCAACAAATGTTTTTGTAAATAAACCCCATAGTGTCAACTGCATGTTTTCTAAGAGGCAGGGTGGTTATTAACCACTTCCTGACCGCGCACTGTATTTTTACTGCGGCAGTGTGGTTGTATTCCGCAAATCGCCATAAATAAGTGATGATTTGTGGACGCGCAGCTAGGGGGTGAGAGCCGATGACCTGCCAGAAGGGAAGAACGGGGAACCTCCAAAGTAAACACTGCGGTTCCCCGTTCTGACAGGTGGCATGTAAGAGATCTATTGATTCCTGTCACTGGGATCAGTTAGATCTCTGGTGCCCCTGGCAGCCAAGCTCCTTCACAGTTAGATCACGCCTAGGGAACACAGTTAACCCCTAGATCCCCCCCTGCAGCTTAACCCCTTCACTGCCAATAACATTTACACAGTAATCAGTGGATATTTAAATTTCTGATCGCTGTATCAATGTCATTGGTCCCAAAAAAGTGTCAAAAATGTCCGACATGTCCGCCCCAATATAAAAGTCCTGATAAAAATAGTTTTTATATTTTTTTGGATTTGTATTTTAGCAAAAAGTAAGAAATATTGTTTTTTTTTGCAAAATTGACATTTTTTTTCCATCATTTTTATCAGAAATGACGCAAAAATGACCAAATATCACCAAAATAAAGCTCTATTTGTGGGGAAAAAAGGACACAAATTTATCTTGGGTACAACGTCGCCCGACCGCGCAATTGTCAGTTAAAGCGGCGCAGTGACAAATCACAAAAAGTGCTCTGGTCCCACAGTGGGTGAAGAGGTTAAGGTATCCTCAGCACCTTGGCTGTGAAATGTTATTAAACAGTTTGCAGGTGGGAGGGAATTAAATGTAACCTTTTAGACAGTGCTACCTCCCCTGAAAGGAGGTTTTTCCTATACAATTTCAAAGTCAGTTTAAGATTTCTGAAGAAGCTGGAATGTGATACAGATATAGGTAGTCATAAATGTGGAAATCAGGGAAGTATATATAACTTTAGAATATTCCTCCTACTGAACAATGAAAATAAAGGAGTATATTTCATGGAATAAAGTCTTATGAAATCTGTGTATCATACTATCTATAAGTTTCTTTGCAGTTGTGGTGAGATCGCAGATGGGCATTTTTATTTTTATTTATTTATTTACCCAAAAGTGGAACTTCCTCTTTAAGGGAAGGTGACCCCCTGACATGCCACAATTGACATGTCATTTTTTTTTAGGGGAGGGACCGGGGACCCTGTTTTCACAGGGTCCCAGATCCACTTCCTCTCCAGGCGCAGACGAGTAGGAAGGAAGTTCATCTTCCTCCCCCTCCCACTCGGCGATCTTCTGAGATCACAGATCCCAGAAGATACGCCGGCTATTCACAGCGTGCAGCATGACTCGCGCATGCGCAGTGCACGCCCGGCTTTGAAACCAAAGCCGGGTGCCCACACTTATGATGTCGGCGTCGTACGGAGGAGGGGAGAGAAGAGCGACGCTGCGGGCAGCTGCATCGCTGGAGCGTGGGACAGATTAGTGTTCGATTATTAAAAGTCAGCAGCTACACTTTTTGTAGCTGACTTTTAATAGGGTGGAACTCCGCTTTAAGGTAATGTTGAACTGAAAGTGAATGACACTTATTTTTTGAAAGTGACACTGCCACCCACCGATTCAGGGCAGAGTGACAATGTGTCCTGAGAGCCCTTCCTCCAGCAGCAAGTATGCTCACCAATCCATGCTCCCTTACCACCTCCCTGCTGTAGCTGTACATACAGATCTAGGGATTACCTGGTGCATGATAAACCTGCCCCCCCACATGTCAGTATTTGGACCTGGTGATTAGTCCCTCAGGCCCAAGCACTGTTGCATAGGAACAACACAGGTCACCCCATACCAATAAGCCCAGCTCCCTTAAGTCTCCCGTGAAAAGGGGGGAAATGAACACGTATACTTTGCTGGGTAGGTGATCTATCAGGAGGCACTAACATTCTGCCTAGAATACAGAAAGTAACAGTGATGATGATTTACTAAAGAATGACTAAATGACTGGGCAATTTTTTCAGTGAATACCCCCACACTTTTCAGCAAATTAGCTTCAGTGCCTCTTTAATTCACAGTGTATCATAAACAACTGTAATTAAAAAAAAATAATAATAATAATAATAAAGTAACACATGTTTTAATATTTCAAACTGGATGTGAAGAGAGGTGTCATTGGAGTTGTGTGTTGAATTGAAGTAAAACAATTACTTTAAGGTCGGACCTTGACTTAGGGTGACTATGAAGGTCTGAATTTGTTCTGTGCTAAAGCAGAACTAAAGTTCTACTGTCACTAACTGTAAGCAGGCAGGCTCTTTATTCCAGAAAAGACATGCAGATCACAGCAATCACAGGTTACAGTGGCCAGCCTGATCCTGTGTGCCAGGAATGACATCATCTCATGCCAGTCAATGAAGAGGCCTAAAACCATCACCCGGGGAAGATGCCAGCACCAAAGGGACCTTTAAAAAGGTGAGTGTGTCTGCATTTATTATTATTATACAGAATTTGTATATCGCCAACAGTTTACGCAACACTTTACAATATAAAAGGGAGACAATACAGTTACACATAAAATACAAAAGGATTAAGAGGTCCCTGCTCAGAAGAGCTTACAAACTAATAGGGTGGGGCAGGTGGTACAAAAGGTTGTAACTGTGGGGAATGAGCTGATGGAAGTGGTAAAATGTTAGATGGATGCGTGATAGGCTTCCCTGAAGAGACGAGTTTTCAGGGATTGCCTGAAGGCAGCTAGAGTAGGAGATAGCCCATCAGGTTGAGGTAGAGAGTTCCAGAGAATGCCAGAGGCTCTGGAGGAATCCTGGAGATGAGCATGAGAGGAGGACATAATGGAGCTTGAGAGTAGGAGGTCTTGAGAAGAGCGGAGAGGACGTATGGGTGATATTTAGAGACAAGGTTATGAATGGCTTTGTATGTTGTGGTTAGTATTTTAAATTTCATTCTCTGGGTGATCGGGAGCCAGTGTAGGGATTGGCGGAGAGTGGTGGCAGGCACTGAGCGGTTGGTAAGGTGGATAAGTCTGGCAGCAGCATTCATGATACACTGAAGAGGGGATAGCCTATGGAGAGGTAGGCCAATGAGAAGGGAGCTGCAATAGTCAAGATGAGAGATAACAATGATGAGCTTGGTGGTTTCATTTGTTAAAAAGGGGCATACTTTAGAGATGTTATGGAGGTGAAGTTTACAAGATTTTGACAATGACTGGATTTGGGGCTGAAAAGACAGGTCAGAGTCTAGGATTACACCTAGTACCCTGGCATGAGGGGAGTGATTGATGATTGCATTATTGATTTTGATGGAAAAGTCATGGAAGAGGGCACGGACGGGGGGGGGGGGATTATTATTATTATTATTATTATTATACAGGGTTTATATAGCGCCAACAGTTTACGCAGCACTTTACAATATAAAAGGGAGACAATACAGTTACAGTGCAATAAAACACAAGAGGATTAAGAGGGCCCTGCTTAGAGGAGCTTACAATCTAAAAGGGTGGGGCAGGGGGTACAAAAGGTTGCACCTGTGGGGAAGGAGCTGATGGGAGTGGTAAAAGATTAATTGGAGGCGTGATAGGCTTCCCTGAAGAGATGAGTTTTTAGGAATTGCCTGAAGGTAGCAAGAGTAAGAGATAGCCGGACAGGTTGAGGTAGAGAGTTCTAGAGGATGGGAGAGGCTCTGGAGAAATCCTGGAGATGAGCATAGGAGGAGGAGACGAGGGAGCTTGAGAGTAGGAGGTCTTGAGAGGACAGTTTGGGTGATATTTGGAGACAAGATTGGTGATATAGCTTGGGGCAGAGTTGTGAATGGAATATTACCAGCTCGGTTTGAGAGAGATTTAGTTTAAAGAAGTAGTGTGACATCCATGTGGTGTGACATCCATGCTGATATGTCTAGTGTGATAAATATGGTTACATAGACGGATCCTCAAATTACAGATATGTGCTCTTAATTTCTTGTGTGGATATTAATCAGTAAAGATTTGTGGAAAGTAATAGTAACACCATTTGGTTAAAAAGAAATGGGTTTTGTGACTTTAAATAAGAGGTGTATACCAACCAGCAGTCATTGCAAAAACATTGTTATTGTGGAGAGATCATATACTGCATAACAATGATAAAAGATGCATACACACATATAATGCAGAAAATGTATAGTAGACTAGGATCTGTTCTTCCATCTAGGCTCATTTCATCCTTTCATTCTCTTTGGTGCATGGGTGTTTCACACTTCTCATTTAAACGTTATTATCATACATATATTAATACACACTACTGATTTAATCTACAGAACTGGTAGCTCTGTCACCTTTACCGGCACACCATCATTGGGGAATCCATAGTGCTCCCGGCCTGTCCACGTGTCTCTACCTCAGCTCCCATGCAAGGCATCTCAGGCAGTCCCGATTCTGTGTTCACATTTACATAGCTGATGTGAGTATCCATAGGGAAGTTCATTCTGTCCCCTATACCCAATATCTACCCTTATTATCTAGCCACAATACCATACCATCTGGTTATGTCTTCTTATAGATCACTGTTGCATTCACCCCTGAAGAGTTGGTACACCCCAACAAAACGCGTCTGACCTACATAGATGCACAATGTTCATACAGATGATTTTATATGGTTTTACATTGTTCCACTTAAGACGGTTATTATCACCCAGTCTTTTAATTGGTTTTCATGCTGTGTAGGACTTGTCCTCATCCCATGATATGCAAAGTACCATGGCGCTAACAGGTATATGTGGTTTCTAGCATACCTTACACTATATGCTATTTTGTGTATGCATCTTTTATAATTGATATGCTGTATATGATCTCACAACAAATAAAAATGTTTTTTGAAATGGCTGCTGGTTGGTATATACCTCACATTTAAAGTCCCAAAACCCCTTTTCTATGTACTCCTACAGGGATGGAGTCGCATGGATGCATGTGTCTCATATAAAGTCACAAACTTCTCTTAGTTCATTCAAATAGGGGTGGAGGGGTGTATCTGACTATCTAGCAGTCGGCAATTGCATTTTGCAATCCATGGTAGACCTGCTCCTGGTCTACTATGCATTTTCTGCATTATATGTGATTTTGTGTATGCATCTTTTATAATTGTTATACTGTATATGATTTCTCAACAATAAAACAGTTTTTTGCAATGACCGCTGGCTGGTATTATACACCTCTCATTTAAAGTCCCAAAACCCCTTTCTTTGTACTCATACAGGGATGGAGTGGCATGGATGCATGCATCTCATATAAAGTCCCAAACCTTTCTTAGTTTACCCATTTGGTTAAAATTATGCTTTGAATGTAAAGGTGTGAAAATAAAACTTCTTGTGCATGATGGAAGACATTGTGAAAATGTCTCTATGTGATTTAAATGCTCCAGGTTGTGAAAGGACCCTTCCATCCAATAACAGATGTTTTTGTGCACTTGTACACTGACAAATGTTTTTGTGCACTTGTACGCTTTGGCAGATGTTGATCGTCCACCGGCAGACACTGAAAGATGTTGATGTTGCAATGGAACACTATTGCAGATGTTTTTGTACACTAGTACAGATGTTAATGGGACACTAGGGCACTGTGACAGATGTTTTGTGCACTGGTACAGATGTTCATGGGACACTGTGACCGATGTTCATGGGGACACTTGGACAGATGTTCATGGGACAGTGGTGCTCGGTGTACTATGTTTGGGGATGGCTGCAGTCTGTGTGATCTGTGACAGCTCTCTGTGTAAAATCATCCTTTACACAGAGAGCTGTCAGCACAGACACTAAGCTCAGTGGGGAGAACTGACGCATAGACACGTGTCTCTGTTTACACTGTGAAGGCTGTAATTGGACACAGCCATCACGTGATTGGGAGGGCCAATCACAGTGCCCATACCCAATCTGTCATGGGCTGTATCCGAAGATCACAGCCATCACAGGATTGTGCTGATGCGGCTAGGCACACTTTCTTAGTGTTGTACCGATACATCGACTCAGAACGACAAAGCTCCCACCCCACCGATTAAGTACAGTGGGCGGGTGGGAAGCGGTTTAGAAACATTAATTCAGAAACTAGGCAATACAATATATGATAACTGGTCACAAGTTATAATGTGGTTCAATAGAAGAATTATATGCAGAATGAATCATATCTGAACATAAAATTAGGTTATTAACACTCTATAAAACAAGGGTTAATTATCAGAAACCTTATCCACTATCTTGGACCTTTTTTTTTTTTTAATGAAAGCATAAACAAAAGGACTAGTGGTATTATATTGGGCCTATCATACACTTTAACAAATTAATACATTCCTGACATGTGGCAATACTGCAAAATTAGAAATAAAAGAATACCCTTTATCATGAAAAAGCAATGAAGTCACTGTGGCTATGCCTTGACAGGAAGACTCTGAAAGAAGACTGAACAATGGTAGTATTTAAAGTGAAAGCATTCTCAGGGGGAGTATGTTGATCTCCATGAGAGGTAATAATACCTATAAAGCTGAGGACACATGGGTGATTTCCACCCTCATTTTTTTTATTACAGTAATTTATGTCTAATAAAATAAAAAGGATTTTCTATTTGATGACAGTGAATTTTTAAAAGTGATTTGTCACTCTGTTGCTCAGCGATTAAGATTCATCAACGGTTTGGCTGGGTGGCAAAATCGCTACCGACAATCGTTCTTAATGCTTTTCTATGAAATTTTCAGCGCTTCAGCAATCATTATGCTTAACTAAAAATCACTGAAGGAGAGCAATTTGTAGCAGAGCACAAAGCAACCCTGTAGCAAACCACCAGCAAACTTAGCTACAATTAGTCATTAATCGCTACCATTAGCAATTTATAGAAGTGACTTACCTCTGTAAAAAAAATTGTCCATTTGTCATCAGCTTGATCATTACACTTGCATATTACTTGGCATACATGCACATGAAAAATACACAGTATCTCACAGAAGTGAGTACACCCCTCACATTTTTGTAAATATATATATATATATATATATATATATTTTCATGTGACGACGCTGAAGAAATTTACACTTTGCTACAATGTAAAGTAGTGAGTGTACAGCTTGTATAACAGTGCAAATTTGATGTCCCCTCAAAATAACTCAACACACAGCCATTAATGTCTAAACTGCTAGCAACAAAAGTGAGTACACTCTAAGTGAAAATGTCTAAATTGGGCCCAAAGTGTCAATATTTTGTGTGGCCAGCATTATTTTCCAGCACTGCCTTAACCCTCTTGGACATGGAGTTCACAGGAGCTTCACAGGTTGCCACTGGAGTCCTCTTCCACTCCTCCATGACGTCATCATGGAGCTGGTGGATATTAGAGACCTTGCACTCCTCCACCTTCTATTTGAGGATGCCCCACAGATGCTCAATAGGGTTTAGGTCTGGAGAAATGCTTGGCCAGTCATACCCTTTACCCTCAGCTTCTTTAGCAAGGCGGTGGTCATCATGGAGGTGGGTTTGGGGTCGTTATCATGTTGGAATATTGCCCTGCGGTTCAGTCTCCGATGAGAGGGGATCATGGCCTGCTTCAGTATGTCACAGTACATGTTGGCATTCTTGGTTCCCTCTATGAACTGTAGCTCTCCAGTGCCGGCAGCACTGATGCAGCCTAAGACCATGACACCATGCTTGAATGTAGGCAAGACACACTTGCCTTTGTACTTCTCACCTGGTTAGTGCCACACACGCTTGACTTGACACCATCTGAACCAAATAAGTCTCATCAGATCACAGGACATGATTCCTGTAATCCAGGTCCTTAGTCGGCTTGTTTTCAGCAAACTGTTTGCAAGCTTTCTTGTGCATCTTCTTTAGAAGAGGCTTCCTTCTGGGATGACAGCCACACAGACCAATTTGATGCAGTGTTCAACGTATGGTCTTAGCACTGACAGGCTAACCCCCCACCCCTTCAACCTCTGCAGCAATGCTGGCAGCACTCATATGTCTATGTCCCAAAGACAACCTCTGGATATGATGCTGAGCATGTGCACTCAACTTCTTTGGTCGACCATGGTGAGGCCTGTTTTGGGTGGAACCTGTCCTGCTAACCACTGCATCATCTTGGCCACCACGCTGCCACTCAGTTTCAGGGTCTTGGCAACTTTCTTATTGCCTAGGCATCTTTATGTAGACCAACAATTCTTTTTTTTCAGATCCTCAGAGAGTTCTTTGCCATGAGGTGCCATGTTGAACTTCCAGTGACCAGTATGAGAGAGTGAGAGCGATAACACCAAATTTAATACACCTACTCCCCATTGACAGAGACCTTGTAACACTAACGAGTCACATGACACCGGGGAGGGAAAATGGCTACTTGGGCCCAATTAGGACATTTTCACTTAGGGGTGTACTCACTTTTGTTGCCAGCGGTTTAGAGATTAATGGCTGTTTGCTGAGTTATTTTGAGGGGACAGAAAATTTACACTGTTATACAAGCTCTACACTCACTATTTTACATTGTAGAAAAGTGTAATTTCTTCCATGTTGTCACATGAAAAGATATAATAAAACATTTACAGAAATGTGAAGGGTGTACTCACTTTAGTGAGATACTGTATTTGATGCTGGGTCCATTTCATGTTCAAGTAGTCTTTATTGAAGTTTTGAACAAGTACAAAGGAAGGAAACAAGAAAACAGGGAGTAGGTAAGACAAGTTCACAGTTATTTAAAGGATATTTGGTGAGATTACCTGGGTTCATTTTAACCACTTGTGTTGGTCTATCACATTAAATCCCAATAAAATACATTTTTGTTCAACATGACAAAATGTGGAAAATTTCAAGGAGTATGAATACTTTTTCAAGGCATTGTATAACTAAACCCTATCAATGGCATATTTAACAGACCAAAAGGGACAAAAAGGGTTTACATACCCTTTAATCTATTCTTTATAACAGTCCAGGGGAGATAGTTACTGAGATATATGCAAATGTAGCTATATAAAGCTTGCTATGCAAATGTGGATTGAATGATTTGGAGAATACCCTAAAAGCCATACCACTTTTTCCAGTTATACAAGAACGCCAACAGGTCATCATCTTTACTGAACAAATAGAAATGCAACCGTTTACATGTTCTCTCTGTGCCTGGTAATGAGCATTTTAAGCAGCTTTTTACTTTCCTTCTCATTCTTCTCATGCACTAAGGAAAACAGTAATTGCCTTTTTACAATGCATAGTCCTGTTGGGTTTGAGTGATAATATGAGATTACACAGATTAGTTAAAATCTCCTGGGAAGTAAGGGCAGGCATCACTTACCCATCAACTGATGTGTGAAGTATAGAGACCTCCCCTCATGAGCAGACAGCAACAGGTCATCCAATTTGCATCCTAATGAGGTGATGGGGTCTATCGAATAAAAGCAGTTTATAATTATGATAAAAAAGTGGACTGATGCAGACATTGCTAAAGAAAAAAAATCCTTTACAAGAAAACATATACAATCAGTCACTGACATGAATATCAAGTACAATCTTCCTTATTTTATATTACTTTTAATATCTGAATGATCTGTTGCTCTGAAACTAAGTTTTCAAAGCATAAAAAAAACTTTTTTTTTTTAATAAGCAATGATGAATAATGTGACTAAGAATAAACTGGTAGTGATTTTTTTCCTCTCAGTGCTAGGCCAAGCAACTGCAGGACCGACATACACATTATACACTCACCGGCCACTTTATTAGGAACACCTGTTCAATTGCTTGGTAACACAAATTGTTAATCAGCCAATCACAGGGCAGCAACTCAATGCATTTAGGCATCTAGTTGTGGTGAAGACAATGCGCTGCAGTTCAAACTGAGCATCAGAATGGGGAAGAAGGGGGATTTAAGTGACTTTGAATGTGGCATGGTTGTTGGTGCCAGACAGGCTGGTCTGAGTATTTCAAAAACTGCTGATCTACTGGGATTTTCATGCACAACCATTTCTAGGGTTTACATAGAATGGTCCAAAAGATATCCAGTGAGCGGTGGTTGTGTGGATGAATATGCCTTGTTGATGTCAGAGGTCAGAGGAGAATGGGCAGACTGGTTCAAGATCATAGAAAGGCAACAGTAACTTAAATAACCACTTGTTACTACCAAGGTATGCCGAATACCATCTCTGAACACAAAACATATTGAACCTTGAAGCAGATCGACTTCAGCAGCAGAAGACCATACCGGGTGCCACTGCTGTCAGCTAAGAACAGGAAACTGAGGCTACAATTCACACAGGCTCACAAACATTGGACAATAGGAGACTGGAAAAATGTTGCTGATCTGATGAGCCTTGATTTCAGCTGCAACTTTCAGATGGTAGGGTCAGAATTTGGCATTAACAACATGAAAGCATGGATCCATCCGGGTTTGTATCAACAGTTCAGGCCGGTGGTGATGGTGTAATGGTGTGGGGGATACTTTCTTGGCACACTTTTGGCCCTTTAGTACCAATTCAGCATTATTTAAATGCCATGGCCTACCTAAGTATTGTTGCTGACCATGTCCATCCCTTTATAACTACAGTGTACCCATTTTCTGATGGCTACTTCCAGCAGGATAATGCACCATGTCACAAAGCCCAAATCATCTCAAACTGGTTTCTTGAACATGACAATGAATTCACTGTACTCCAATGGCCTCCAAAGTCCCCAGATATCAATCCAATAGAGCACCTTTGGGGTGTGGTGGAACAGGAGATACTCATCATGGATGTGCAGCCGACAAATCAGCAGCAACTGTGAGATGCTATCATGTCAATATGGACCAAAGTCTCTGAGGAATGTTTCCAACACCTTGTTGAATCTATGCCACGAAGAATTAAAGCAGTTCTGATAAAAAAAATGGGGTCCAACCCAGTACTAGCAAGGGGTACCTAATAAAGTGGTATAATTCTCATATATTAGAGGATTATAAAAAACAAATTGCATTACTCTTACGTTCACTGACAGATGCAGCCCTTCATTAGACAAGTGAGGTTTATGCTCATATCACTAGGAGTAGACTAGGCAAAATAAAACAAAAGCATAGGTTGGCCCCTCCCAGGGGGCCGTCCTCACCTTAGTATATAACCCCCTGCTAGACAATAGCATATCAGTTTTTATTGCCTAGTGCAAGGAGTTAGACCTGGTTCCCGTTGGATCCTGCTGTCTTCTTAGATTTTTCTGATGAAGACTGCTATCAAGAAGCCGGCTAGTGGTATAGAGGATATCTAGAATCCAAAAACTTTCCCAGTCCGGCCAACGTCTGTGCGAGCTACCCTTAGCCTTGGCGGGGACATGCTAAACCCACTTGTGCCCAGTGACTGGTTTTGTGCCTGTCCAGTGGCCCGGCCAGCAGCATTCCTCTCCATGGGGAGGAAAGTCTGCTCCGGGTGGCTACCCGCTGCGCCCGTCAGATCGGTGAGTGAACCCCTCTTCCGTCCTAGGGGCGCAGAGAGTGGGCACCTGGGCAGCGTCTGAGGTAGCCGACCGGTGGGGGCTTACTAGTGGGGACACACTAGGCTTAAAGGATAAGTCATCACCTCCTGTCCCCCCTTCCCCCCCCCGCAGTACCGCACCCCGCACTGACCGTTTTTGACCACTGTGTTCGGACGTTTCACCACGACCGTTCGTTCGCCACCATTTTGCCGTAGCTCAGCATGTTTGGATGGCAGTGGCCATTTTTCTGTAGCCCATGCGGTTTTCAGCCTGTCCTCTGGCAGCCCCCAGTGGCTTTCCTCGGTACTACGGGGAAATGATAAAAACGGCAGAAGCACTTCCGTTTTCGCTAGGACAGCGTGGCTGACAGACGCGGCGGTGCAGGCTCTTGAAGTGGATTGTTTTTCAGTGCTCATTCCGGTCACAGTGCAGAGGCATCAAAACAGCAAGTATAGCTGGCTTTCCCTGGGTGCTGGTAGCGGTGGGTGCAATCCTCCCGGGTCTCCCTGGCTGATTAGTGGGGTAGAGGTGGTGGTCACACAGGGGGGTGCGGGAAGTCTGGGATGTCAGAGACCAGCAGTGCTACGGCAGGGGTACCTGCGGAGCAGCAATCCACGCTGGGTCCCTGGTGTTCTTGGAACAGCTGAGGGCTGAAGGTTGGCGCAAAGGCATGGCGGCCTCGTCAGCTACCATTTCTCGTTGGATCAGGAAGACCATGACTCATGCGTATGAGGTTCGGGGCAAGGTTCCCCCTTTCCCAGTCACGGCTCATTCCACCAGGGCAGTTAGTACTTCCTGGGCTTATAGACACCAGGCTTCGGTGTCTCAGGTGTGCAAAGCGGCTACTTGGGCTTCAGTGCACACATTTACTAAGTTTTACAAAGTGGATGTTTCAGCATCTGCGGATGCTGCTTTTGGCCGCAAAGTTTTGCAAGCGGCAGTGTAGGTGTGACTGGCGCCACCCGAGAGGGCTTTTTTGTTGGGTACAGTTGTTATAATTTGCCCGCCCCTCTTGATTGACACAGCTTTGGGACATCCCCACTTGTCTAATGAAGGGCTGCGTCTGTCAGTGAACGTAAGAGTAAAAGGGATTTTATTATAACTTACCGTAAAATCCTTTTCTCTGAGTTCACTGACAGACGCAGCAACCACCCCTTTGTTGAGTTTTTACAGCTTGTTACGAACTGATATGCTATTGTCTAGCAATGAGTTATATACTAAGGTAAGGACGGCCCCCTGGGAGGTGCCAACCTATGCTTTTGTTTTATTTTGCCTAGTCTACTCCTAGTGATATGAGCATAAACCCCACTTGTCTAATGAAGGGCTGCGTCTGTCAGTGAACTCAGAGAAAAGGATTTTATGGTAAGTTATAATAAAATCCCTTTTTTTTTTTTTAGTCCCAATGCTAGAGATGAGTGATTTTATGAAATGTTCGATCAATTGTAGTGCGGCTTACCTTAAAACATTTTAAACCTCTGGATTTTCCCACCTGGATATCTCATGGAAGTCAATTGGAATTCAAACCAAGCTCCAAAATAGTAGGTTTTCCAATATAGAAAATTACCCAAAACTGACCATAATGGTCTGGAAAGCTCAGTTAATGGGGTCAAAAACAGACAGAGCCACTGTCTTTATAAAAAAATTCAGGGATATGAGGATAATGGGTTACACCTGGTGACACTGGCAGTCTAGCTAGTGGTCCTCAGGCAGAAACAGAAGCAGAATCACATCTCCCAAAAGCCTTTTGAAAATATGAACTGCCAAAAATAACATTGGAATTCAAATTCAGCTTGGGACATCCAAATTCATGAAAATCGATCTGAATTAACCACTTCCTTACTGGGCACTTAAACCCCCCTCCTGCCCAGACCAATTTTTGGCTTTCAGCGCTGTCTCATTTTGAATGAGAATTGCGCGTTCGTGCGACGTTGTACCCAAACTAATTTTATATCATTTTTTTTCCCCACAAATAGAGTTTTTTTTTGTGATATTTGATCCCCTCTGCGTCAATTCTGATCGCCGCCATAAACAAACAAAGAGTGATGATTTTGAAAAAACCCCAATATTTTTTCCTTTTTGCTATAATAAATATCCAAAAAAAAAAATAAAAATGATTCAACAGTTTTGGTCGATATATATATTCTTTTACATATTTTTGGTAAAAAAAAATCGCAATCAGCGTATATTGATTGGTTTGCGCAAAAGTTACCTCGTCTACAAACCATGGGCATTGATTTATGGCGTTTTTATTATTATTTTTTTTTACTAGTAATGGCGGCGATCTGCGATTTTTATTGGGACTGCGATATTGGGGCGGTTATGTCGGACTTTTTTGACATTTTTTTTGGGACCAATGACATTTATACAGCAATCAGAAATTTAAATGTCCACTGATTACTATATAAATGTCATTGGCAGTGAAGGGGTTAACCAGCAGGGGGCAGTGAAGGGGTTAACAATGTTCCCTGGGTGTGTTCTAACTGTGGGGGGACGGGGCTGGTTGGGACATAACAGATCTAACTGATCCCAGTGACAGGGATCAGTAGATCTGTTATGTCCCCTGTCACAGAACTGAGAACCGCCGTGTTTACAATGGCGGTTCCCCGTTCTGCAGGTCTAACAGGGGATCGCGGGTCTCGGGCGGACATCGAGTCCGCCCGACCCGCGGGCACGGCCACGCAGCGTGCGGCGGGCGCGTGCGCACGCCGCTGCCGCCTGTGAGTGCACGCCAGGAGCGCGCACATGGCCAGGACGTCCATGGATGTCCACCTGCCATTTCAGATCCGCGCTGGAGCCGTACTTTGGCTATAGCGTGGATCTGGACGGGTTAAACAAAAAAAAATACAAATTTCAGGTTCAACTATCAGAAACACTCTTTTTGGTGCATTTTACAGTTGAACAGATGTTGTACATCTTCTAAGGTCAATACCAGGTTAGGTATCAAGCAAGTGGAATAGGGGATGAGTCTGAAGGAGGTTCCTCAACTTCAAGACTGCCCGCCACATATATAATGCAGCAGGGCAGCTCTATTGAAACAACATACCTGTATGGAGGGGGAGCCAATCCGCGGATGCAGCGGACCTGATGTCTGCCGGCCACCTGCGATCGCTCCACAGAGAGGCATAACGAAGATCTGCCTATGTAAATAAGGCAGATCCCCGTTCTGACAGGGAAGTACACAGAGATCTTCTGTTTCTAGTAATCAGGAACAGTGATCTCTGTGTTCTTCCTGTCAGTCCATCCCCCACACAGTTAGAAAACGCACTTAACCCTTTGATCACCCCTGATGTTAACCCCTTCCCTGTCAGTGTAATTTATACAATGATCGGTTCATTTTTTTAGAACTGATCACTGTATTGGCATCACTGGTCCCCAAAAAGTGTCACTTAGGGTCAAATTTGTCCACCGCAATGTTGCAGTCCCGCTAAAGATTGCTGCCATTACCAGTAAAAAAAAAAAGTCCATAAATCTATCCTATAGTTTGTTAATGCTATAACTTTTGCGTACACCAATCAATATACGCTAATTGGGATTTTTTTTACCAAAAATATGTAGAAGAATACATATTGGCCTAAATTGATGAAAAAATGCGTTTTTTACATTTTTTTTTTTGGATATGTATTATAGCAGAAAGTAAAAAATATAGTGTTTTTTTTTCAAAATTGTCATTCTTTTTTGTTTATAGCACAAAAAAAAAATGCAGAGGTGATCGAATACCACCAAAAGAAAGCTCTATTCGTGGGAAAAAATGGAGATCAATTTTTTTTGGGTACAGCATTTGCACGCCTGTGCAATTGTCAGTTAAAGTAGCGCAGTGCCGTATCACAAAAAATGGCCTGGTCATTAAGGGGGTAAAACCTTTCGGGGCTGAAGTTGTTAATGTACAACCAATTTTTCTGTCCCCATAGAGTAACTATCCTGTATAGAGTTACTATACAGGGACAGCTGCCAAGGTGCAGAAGGATCATGGTGTACTATATAGTAATAGTGTAGCATGAAATGTTTTGTAGTAAGGAAACCTTGCTACGCTTTAAACCGCAAGGAACAAATATCTACAGTTATGCCTATGCTCACATGATGCAGATATTGAGTGGCCCTGTCTTATATATGATCATAAGTTGAATGTCTGTCACTAATAAAAAAAAATATCCATATACTACAAATATATATTGATTATTCCTGTACTATGGTGAGCGTGTTACTAGTGTTGAACTACTGCTATGGTAAAAAGGCTTGTTGCCATCAATGACAAAAATGATCTATATGTCCACAGTGCTGTCCCAATCTAAGGGGTAATATCCATATGCTGTACTTTTTTTTCATAATCAGTTTTATTGAAAGTTTACAAAAATAAAATTAACAAGATGACATAATAGCATATATCAGATACAAGTTGAAAACCTATGTCAGTTTACAGGTTTATAAAAAGCATATGAAGATGCAAATATTTAGAGTAATAAAGTGGGGGAAGGCACAAAGTGTCTTATTCTCTATAGAGAGTAAATGAAGAACATAATATATTGTGATGGAAAGGATACTAAAGGGGGTAGTAAATTATGTGAACAATGAAAAGTAAAAATCTGTAAACTATATTAAAGTAAATAAACAATAATGCTATGGCCTGATAGTGGGGATTAGGATTAGTGTTATAAGGGAATTTTGGTTTGTTGGTTTGTTTCTATGTCATAGGTAGATAAGTGAGATTTATACATTAGTTGTAGTAAAATTATGAGATTGGATGAAGAGCCACCAGTATGTCCACATCTTATGGAATTTGGCAGTTGTTTTATTCTGCATTGCTAGGGTTTCCTCCATTTTGTATATTGTTTTGACCTTTTCGAACCACTCCTTGACTGTTGGAACATAAGTGAATTTCCAGTATGTTGGGATAAGGGCCTTAGCTGCATTTCGGAGTTGTCTAGTAAGCGATCTCTTATACTTTTCAATTGAGTAAGAGTTTATATATAGTAGGCAAGCTGCAGCGTTTAGGTCCAATGCAATATCTGTGATTTGTTTGATCCAGTGTATGATCTGCTGCCAAAAGTCAAGGATTGGAGGGCTGTACTTTTTTAACTGCTTTAGTTGGCAATAGTATTCCTGTTAAAGTTATATCAGGAAAATGATACATTGTACAGAAATTGTCAGGTCAGGTATTCCTATAGTTTTTTTATTTTAGAATTGGTCCAGAAATATGTATTATCTATAAAGAAAATATTATATAAAAGTGAGCTACAGTTCCAAGTAGTGTAGCAGAATCAGTGATTTACTAATTTTCTGTGCCTTTGCTTGTTTTCCTTTGCCTGGAACTAACACGAGACGTGGGGATGGGGGTTAAAAAAGGGATAACCGTTGTATGCTTTAACTGTCCATGGTGATAAAAATGAAAATAAAGTACAGTATGTCTCTTAATGCAAATATACACAAGCATTATATAATTGCACAAAAATCTTTATTTTTCATGTTTTTTTACCCTAAATGCATTTTAAAGTTTCATGTATGAGCTGCTTGTCGTACCCAAATGTGTTCACTGTGATATGTAAGCATTTAGACAGCAAATTAAAAAAAAATAACTGATATGACTTGTATTAATTATTTTGGTTAATATCCTATATTTCATTAAATTAAAAAAAAAACAGTACACAGAAACCATGCACTTCACACATATTTTAGCCCTAAATCTGAATTATGGGGAAAAAGTTACAATTGAGGGGTAGCAAACTGCAAGGGTTAACTTGATTCAACAGGGGGATGATGAATGAGGTGATACTTACATTATTACTTAGTCACTCAGCAGACGTTGCTATCCTCCACTGTTCGACACTCTGGAATATGGTTGGGCCCTTAGCATCCCCCCCTGTACAATGCAGGACAGCTGGTTCTGCATTGGACAGGATAACTTCAGAGAGCTGCGATCATGGGACCAGGGGTCTAGTTACAAGTGGAGGAAGCCTTCAGGATTGAGGAATGAGGTAAGTATACCAGTTAGCAGTTGCAGTGGGAAGGTGGCCCAATCTTTCTTTTCTCTGGAGTTCAGTTTTAATAGTAAAAGTGATCCATTTATGCTGAAGTGATATAACAGTGGGAGAGGAAAACTTAAAATGATAGTAAAGGCTTGTTTTTTTTTAATGACTAACATGTCATACTCTATATATAGAAAAAGGTGTGCTAATTCTTATGAAAATATCTAAAAAAAACTATGCACTAAAATATGCATGTGTAGATATCAATGACACAAACAATATTGTTTAACACAAATAATATTGTAAATAATAAAAATTATTATTCGAAAATTGTCCATGAGTAAGTGCATGCAACACCAGTGAAAATAAAAAGGACAAAGAACAAATATATATAAAAATCTTTTGTGAAATAATGTCTTTCCAATCGTTAAGGCTATGTGGGTCCAGTCCAGTGACTGAGGAATTTATCCTTACCCAAACGTGTAGATATCTTATGGCAGAGATCATACACACTTGTTAGGCCTCATACACACGGGCATTTTTACAGCCACGTTTTTAAGCTGTTTTTACAGCTTAAAAATGCCTCTCCATGTTATTCAATGGCCTCATACACACACTGACATTTTTGAGCTGTAAGTGGCATAGGCGTTTTTAAGCTGCAAAAAAATCCCAGCGATTCTGAAGCCCCAGCGATAGAGCTGTTTTGACGCTGACGCCGGCAAAACATTCAAAAACTCGGCTTAACATTGTATACACAGCGTTAAGCCTGGTCAGGCGTTTCTCAGCCTCTATTCAAAATCAATGGTTCCCTACAGGAGCCCATTGTTTTGAATAGAAGCCTCACCAGAAGTCGGATCATGATGATCCGACTTGCGGTGCGACTTGTGTGCTGAGGATCTTGAAGGGAAGCTACCACAAGAATGAAAAAAAAATGTCTAGGGTTCCCCCCAAGAGGTACCAGACCCTTTGGTCTGGTATGGATTTTAAGGGGAACCCCATGACAAAAAATTGCACCCCCACCCCAAAGCACCTTGTCCCCATGTTGATGAGGACAAGAGCCTCTTCCTAACAGCCCTGGCCGTTAGCTATTGGGGTCTGTGGGCGGGGACACTTAGGGGTGTACTCACTTTTGTTGCCAGCGGTTTAGACATTACTGGTTGTGTGTTGAGTTATTTTGAGGGGACAGCAAATTTACACTGTTATACAAGCTGTACACTCACTACTTTACATTGTAGCAAAGTGTAATTTTTTCAGTGTTGTCATATGAAAAGATATAATAAAATATTTACAAAAATGTGAGGGGTGTACTTACTTTTCTGAGATACTATAAATTGTGTACAATATGGCTTCTCAGGTTTTCCTTGAGTATGTTTGTACTTGTATATGCATTGTATTCACTATATTTGTTTACTTTAGAAAACCCCTTGAGGAAGATCATTCTGGTTTAAAGACGTTGGTGCCACTTGGCAGTGTACAATCAGATATACCTCTTTAAGGTGTGTTGTTTTCTTTTTTGCATTCTTCATGCAATGTGTCTTTAAAGTGTTTAGTAATTTCCCCAATCATAGTATTTACAGGGGATATTTTAAATATTCTTAAATAAACATCTGTTTTTACACTAACTCTTGCGTTACATTTGTTGTTTTGGTATAACAAAGCCCCAGTGTTCTCCATTCTCCATTTCCCTTGTGAGCTGTATTTGCCTCACATGATAGTTACATGTGTTTAAAGCTAAACACACTGTTTAAAGCTTCCCCAGCACCACAAGTGTTATCTGATCGTGTTTGTCTAAGGTACCATTAAAAAAAGCAGTTTTACTTAACTTTATCTCTCACAAACTGACAACCAATGCTCTCATATTCCCTCTGAAGCTTCAGGTTGTGAGCGGGCCTTTGGTGTCCTTACTTACAATACAGTACTGCTGGTCTTGCATTTCATGTGATGGCATCAGAGTTCCTGCAACTGATGGAATGAGTAAGCATGTGCTTTTTAATAGCACAAAAAGGAGTATTTGGCCCTTGCATTCAGGGGGAGCCCCACTGCAAGAGTATGTTTACATGGTAATAACAATGGTTTGTTGGTGTACCTTGCACAGATACATCAATGACATTTCAATGATATGGATGGGACCCATAGGACTACTGGGTGAATTTGTTAAAAAACTGTATAATAATGACTACAGTTTAAAATTCACTATGCAATTTAGCAGATTTCAGATTACGTTTTTGGACAATACAATCAGAGTCCAACACGGTGGAACACTGACTACAAACCTGTACTGAAAACCCACAGCTGGGAATACAATTCTCTATGCCTCCAGTGCTTTACCATTGACAAAGATCATCTCCTGTGGGCAATGCCTCCAGTTATGTAGGAATTGCTCTAGCAAACAAGATTTTATAATTGATGTCAAACAACTACAGGAAAGGCTAATCTGAAGAGGATATAGCAAGAAACTTCTAAGAGTAGCCTACCAGCAAGTGTGTGAACAAACTAGGTAGATGATTCTTTTCCCACCTAAATAAAAAAATGAACCCAACAATTTTGTCTTTGTATATTTTACATGTTTTAAGTGAATATAGTATCACAATTGTCTTTATTAAGTGTGTAACCTGTATGGATTTTAAACTATTCAAAAAAAAATGAACAGAACATATTAATGTGTATCTCAGACATGGGTGAACTGGCTTCTTGAAAGTCCAAAAACTGTGTGTAACTAGTCTGAGATATTGTTTTCATTTATCTAGGCTCTGCAGGTCTTCTCCAAGCTCATTGAGTTTATTGCTTCTCCCTGTCACTGTGAAGAAAGTTTCAGTAATTAGAGTGGGTATGGCAATCACTGAGTTATAAATACAGTATGTATCAGTGCTTAGATCTCTTCTTGAGTCTTGCCTCAGGACAAGCGCTTAAGTTGCCTGCTGGAGTAGATATCTTAAAGTTGCTGGGCTGGAAGGAATCTTCTAGCTTAAGAGTTTCTGAGGAGAAGCTACTCTAGGACATTGAAGAAGGATTCGTCACTCATCAATCAAGGTATTTTTGACTGCCATCAGAGGGTCAACAGCGACATTTACTAGAGAGAGATCCTCTGCTAAAAGACTGTCACTGCCCTTAAAGAGATTTGCCTGCATTAACAGGGTTTTTTTTTCATTTACCAAGAAGTTGATCTTAACTACTTGACCTCTGAAAAGTTTTACCCCCTTCATGTCCAGGGCATTTTTTGGTATTCTGCACTTTGCTACTTTAGCTGGAAATTGCTTGGCCATGCAACACTGTACCCAAATAAAATGTGTGTGTGTGTATATGTATATATATATATATATATATATATATACTTTTTTTTTTTTTAAACAAATAGAGATTTATTTTGGTGGTATTTACTCACTACTAGGTCTTTAGTTTTTGCTATATGAAATAAATAGTGGGTGATTTTTGAATTCCCCTTATTTAAATTATAATTCTGTATTTTCTTGCCTGTTCCTATAGTTAGCTAGTCTATCAAAGCTCTGATAATATTAATGGTGATGATATAATAACAATATTAGCTATAAAAATAAACACAGTGCTTAAGAGACAGTTCACAATACAGGGACTTGGGATCTGACTTGTGTCGCCCTAAGTCGCTTGACAGAAGAAATCCCATTGAAGTGAATGGGAGCGGTCTTAATGTACACTACTTAGAAAAAAAGGTTCCTGTGCGACTTCTATTTGACTTGTGCCCATAGAATTCACTGGAAGTCGCTTCCAAGTCGGATCCCCATCTATATTATAAGCGACTTTACAGGAAAAAGAAAATTATTTACCCAGGTAAAATGAATGATGTCAGAAGAGATTTATTCTCTGATTGACCACAGGCAAAGTCGCCTGGCATGGAGGTCGCTTTGAGTCGCGCTGAAGTTGCGTTCAAATCGCCTATGAAGGCAGATCGCCCCTGTGTGAACTGAGTCTTAAGAAGCAAAGTTTTGTTTATTTACAAAGTATAAATACTAACATAGAACACTAAAAGAATTATATAGAGCATATAAAATAAAAGAACAGAGATGGTACTTTATGCAGGTCCTTCCTCGAGGTTCTGTATGTTGGCTGGACTCCAGGACAAAGAGGTGCCTTCATCATTGCCCCTCACATTTTAAAGCACTCACAATCATAACCCACACAAACACCCTCTGCCCACCCATGTAGTCCTTTGTCCAATGAGAAGCAATAAAGGGGCTGTTTTTCTTAATTACCAGGAAGTATGTTATTACTCTGAACATTCTCCCACAAGTGGGCAGCATTACTCTGTGAACACCTGCCTTGACCCAGGTCAACTTCCAGTCCACATCTGTTTCATTGATGTTGTAAGTGAGGTAATCAGTCATTTCAATTTTCACCTCACCAGGAGGTTTGAGATGATGCTCCACTATCCCCCATACATCAGGAGGTCTATGCGAGAACATCCTTATGACTCCTTGTTACAAACACCCTGCTGGATAATCTTGCTCTGCTGGCATTCCAGGCTACTCCCAGCCATATACAGATGTCTTCAGTATAATCTGGTCTCAACAGTCCACAAATCTCTGATATTAAAAACATGCTGACTTCCAACACTATATAAATGAAAAAAAAACTGCAAAGTTTGGAAAAAACATGTTTTTCTTAGTTTCTGTAATAAACTTTTGCAAACAAATAATCTTTCTTCGTACATTTAGTCTTTACAACAACTTCGGTACATATATTTGAAAGTTGATCAATCCTGATGTACTGACTGCCTCTCTCAATTCTTGAGGCCCAAAAAATGCTAGGACAGTACAGATGCCCTCAAAGGACCCTTTTTTTGGAAAGTAGACAGTCTAATGTATTTACTAAGAGGCATGGCAAATTTTTATTTGAAGTTGTGATTCTTTTGTTATAATTTTTTGGAGAATAAAGAAATTAAATAAATATTGTTTTCACATTTTTTTTACATACTGTCAACAGTGCAGTATAACATCACCATATGAATAGTGTGGCGGTGATCAGGGATACTGACTGGTAAAAAAACAAAAATTAATAATTTAATTTGCTGTGATTGGCCAAGGTACCATGTGATCAATCATAGATCACACACATTAGCAAACAATGATTCCATTCATGACTCTTGTTTACTACATGTCATGTCATTGCATAGCAATCACTTAGTATCTGGGCCACTCACAGCAGACCAATACCAAGCACCACAATCCGCTGTGTCTGGTGGACTCAGTGGTTGCAAAGTGTGCCATTGTGCACCCCAGAGGATGCAGTGCACCTGTGCACCATGACGTATGGGTATGTCGAAATGCCTGGGGGAGTCGCCTGCCAGCAGTAAATGTACTGCTGGAGGTTGGCAAGCGGTTAAAAAGTCTCACTAAGGGGCGTATGCGTGGTGCAGAGAGGAATGGACGCCTGAACTGGGAGCTCCGCACTTCACAGGGATGATCGGGTCTCCCTGAGAGCCATTCTGTCATGGACTATCAACTCGGATATCACTCCTCGATCCACCATATCAAGGTGCATGCCGTCAGCAAAGAAAAAAGCATGGGGCTCGGCTCAGATGTCACTAACACACTATCTGCTGCGGGCCCAGGAACAGTACAGCATGGCTGAAAAAGGCGCTGCCTCGCCATTGCGCACACACAGAACGCTCTCCTCTGCCACAAGTACCCAGCTCGCCTCAAGCAACAAACTGTGAGTACCGCACAGCCTTATCTAAAGCTGATCTAGACAACAGTTTGGAGGCAATGTATAATAAAATTGCAGCTAAGTTCCAATCGGAGCTGCATAAGACCTCCCATACCTTATCGCAAGAGATAGCTGCATTAGGAGGCAGAACTTGATAGACTTGAAACGAAACATGATGAGCTGGCTTTGGCTTATAACTAGAGTTGAGCGAACCTCTGGAAGTTTGGGTTCTGCTGGTCCGGCCGAACTTTGGGACAAAGTCCGGGTCCGGGTCCGGACGGAACCCGAACGATCGCACGGACACCGAACCCCATTGAAATCAATGGGGACCCAAACTTTTAGGCACAAAAATGGCTGTAACAAAGTCCTGGAAAGCCCTAGAGGGCTGCAAAAGGAAGTAAAATGGGGGTAAGGTTAGGGCAAGTGCCCTACAAAAAAATGGGGACAGGGAAATAACTTTAAATATTTAAAAAAAAATAAAAACATAAAAAATGCAAAAATGGAGGTGAATGTGGATCATCTTCAAACTGTGTCTGAAAAGTATTAATTAACGGTAGAAGCCATATAACTGTTCTAAAATCATCTTCAAACTAGGGCAAGTGCCCTAAAAATAAATGGGGATAGGGAAAATAAATTAAAATCAAATAAAAAAAAGGAAGGGGGGTGGATGTGGAGTAGGAGCCTAGAGGTTGACTAGGCCG